>JAOTQJ010148824.1:0-32889 GCA_025642045.1 Solanum sejunctum
GAAATGAATTTGTTGTGTGTCATGAATTCGAGAGATGTTGTGATACATAGAACATAGGAAGTATAAGAAGCTTGTTCTATGTATGAAAATAGATTGATTTGTGTATTAGAGAATTATGACAACTACCTCTACACCTTGCTTGATTTAAAACAAAAGATGAAATCTTTAATGCGCTTTTATTGGATTGTCTGTCCCTGCTCAATGATGTAGTTAGGCAAACACAAAAAATAGGCTAAAAAGAGGTGTGCAATCCTATTTTGATAATTTCAACCCTTCGAATCAATAATCGACAACTCAAACATAAGTGTAATGTTTAATAACTAATTTGATGTCGATAAAGTTATAACCAGAATTTCATTTATATTGATATTTAATCGCAAGAATCGACTTGAATACAATAGTATTTTTTAATTATTGGATAGTTCATAAGTTAGTTAATAATCATTTTTATCAAAACTCATTCAATTTTACATCACCATAACAATTTGGAAAATTGCCAATTTATGTCAAGTCTCTTGGGTTCGACATCCCGGTCTTTAACATAAAACCACTATATTACTTGTTTTGACTATGTACACTTGTGTATGCTAGGAGCTAACAAGTTTTTGGCGTCGTTGTTAGGGACTTGAAACATAATTTGGTTAAACTTTCTAAGTTATTTTTTTAAGTGTTTACTGCATTTGATCTTGTTTGTACTTTGTTGCAAGTAGTGGATTTCTAAACTGGAAAGTATCGAATCTTGCTTTCGTCAATCTAAACGAGGAGGAGTTATGTTCTATATTCCTCCAGTCGAGTTTATTAATTAAGAGGATAACAAGGAAGAGTTGGATCCATTAAAAGAGGAATGACTGACGAAAATCCACCCGCACCACAAGCACTTGCACCACTAGCTCCTAGGTCGGTTCGGGATGTGGTATTCCCGCACACTATAAATGTTACTATCTGCTTTTTGGAGCCAGAGCCAGATTGTAGATGAGATCTAAATAGAATATGGTCCAATTATTACATTCAACCGGGCAATTTACCGGGCTGCGACATAAAGATCCTCAGGTACATCTTCAAAATTTCTCAGAGATTATTGACACATTTATTCCTACAGGGGTGAATCGAGATTATGTAAGGAGGACCTTGTTTTCATTCTCACTCTTGGGGAAAGTATGAAGGTGATTGCAAATTGAACCACCCAACTCTACAAATTCTTGGGACACACTCGCTCAGAAGTTTCTTATTTGGTTCTTCCCACCTAGTAAGACTATCAAATTAAGAAGTAAAATTTTGAGCTTTAGACAAAGGCATGGAGAAAACTTATATCAATCTTAGGACAGGTTTAAAACACTACTTATTAATTACCTACATCATTTTCAATCTAATAAGGTGTTAGTCCATACCTTCATTGAAGGATTGGAACCGAACACAAAAATTTTTGTGGATTCTGCTACAAGTGGACAAGCCTTGGAAAAGACATATGATGAGTTGTACACACTTCTCAATCGTATAGCATAAGAAAATCCAGAATGGAATAGAGGATCTAGTCGAGCTGTGGTTCCCAAGTAGGCTGGTATGTTAGAAATAGATGCTATAACTGCTTTGCAAATACAAATATCAGCCATGCAAAACTTGATAACTACCCAATTCAACAACTTGACATTGGGTCAACAACAGAAAGCGTCGGAACCTTTGGGTCAACATTCTACATTCGTAAATTTGGTGCAACAACAACAAAACAATTATTGTGAGGTATGTAGAGAAGGATATCACACTGCTGAGTTTTGTGGGTCAAATTCGGAGACCATAAATTTTGTGGGAAATGCAAATCGAGGTGGATACCAAGGATTCCGGAACTCCTACAACCAAAATTGGAGAAATCATCCAAATTTCTCTTGCAGTGGAAATCAACAAAATCAAGGGCTATCTCTATCGCAAAAACCATAAGGAGGCTAGGCATGTTACAATCAACAAATGCAATAACTGGTAAAATAGGCTAATCCGAATCCTATGTCAGAAGTGAAGTCCTAAGGAAAATCTTGGCAAACAAAATCGTCAAGAAGAAGAGATCCAAAGGCATAGAAAAATCTCCAAAACTTGGAGAAACAATTTGGGCAACTAACAAGCTCAATAAATTCTAGACCCTCAGGTGGTTTGCCAGGTGACACTGACCCAAATCCCAAGCAAGTTCATGCCGTGAGTACAAGGAGTGGGATGCCATTGACTGAGTTAACCCCAAGAAGAAAGAAGTGGCTGAACCAATCATTGTTCAAATTGAAGAATCTGGACATCCTAGCACATCCAATGACAAGGCAATTGCATTGCCCAAGACATCTCCTCCATTTCCTAAAAAATTCAAAAAGAAGAAAGAAGATGAGTGCTTCCAAAAGTTCGTTGGGTTTCTTAAGCAGGTACAAATTAATGTATCTCTTATTGATGTTTTGCAAGGAATATCAAAGTATGCTAAGTACATGAAGGATATTGTGGAAAACAAGAATAAATTGAGAGAATATGATACTGTGGCACTCACGGATGCCTGTAGCTCCCGGATCTTGAACAAAGCACGATTGCTTACCAAACTGAAGGATCTTGGGAGTTTCACAGTCTAAGTGACCATTGGGAGCTATTTGAATGCCAAAGGGTTGTGTGATTTAGGAATAAGTATCAACCTCATGCCTAGCTCATTGTTCTTAAAACTAGGGCTTGGAAAACTGAAGCCCACTACCATTGTGTTGCAATTGGACGACCGGTCGTTGGCAAGGCCGGATGGGGTAATAGAGGATGTATTAGTCCAAGTGGGATCTCTCATTTTTCTAGTAGATTTTGTCATTCTAGATTTTAAACCTGATCTTGAGGTTCCTTTTATACTTGGTCATCTATTCTAGGCTATTGGAGGGGCACTTATTGATGTGGCTGCCGGGAGGCTCACCATGAGAGCCCATGACAAGTTTGAGGTCTTTGATGTATATAAAGCCATGAAATTACCTACTTCATATGAGGACTTGGCAGCCATAATAGTGGTTGACACACCTGCCACCATGAATCAAATTGAGGTGCAAGATCTGTTAGCTCGAGTGTTGTTAAATCAAGGACTAGTAGTTGATGAGGAGGCCCTTGAAATAGAAAATGCGTTGAATACACATGTTAACATGTTCAAAAAATAGGTTGAACCACTAAATAGGGTGTTGGGACCTCTTCCTAAATCCTCAAATGAAGAACCTCCTAAGCTAGAGTTGACACCGTTGCCTTCACACCTCAGGTCTATTTTTCTTGAAAAAAAATGAAAATTTACCTGTCATTATTTCTGCTTCATTAAATGCAACGTAGGTGGAAGAAGCAGTAGCAGTGCTTAAAAAGAGAAAAATATTGATGGGTTGGCAAATGTCGGATATCCATGGAATAAGCTCAGCTTTGTGCATGCACTGGATCTTTATGGAGGAAGGACAGAAGCTTGTGGCCCAACCTCAAAGGCGATTGAATCCAATTATGAAAGAGGTGGTTAAGAAAGTGGTGATTAAGTGGTTGGATGCAGGAATTATTTTCCCTATTTTAGACAGTAAGTGGGTCAGCCCAATTCAATGCTCTCGAAGAAAGGTGGGATGACGGTTATTACCAATGACAAGAATGAGTTGATTCTCTCTAGAACAGTTACCGGGTGGTACATTTGCATGGACTATAGAAAGTTGAATAATGCAACCATAAAAGACCATTATCCAGTACCTTTCATTGATTAGATACTTGACAGGCTAGCAGGAAAAGAGTACTATTATTTCTTGGATGAGTACTCAGGGTATAACCAGATCACTATAGCACCTGAGGATCAAGAAAAGACAACATTCACTTACCCATATGGAACATATGCCTTCAAAAGCATGTCCTTTGGACTTTGTAATGCACCAACCACATTGCAGAGATGCATGATGGCAATATTCCATGACATGGTGTAGTTTTGTGGAGGTATTTATGGATGATTTTTCTGTATTTGGTGATTCTTTTGATAGTTATCTATATAATCTCGACAGGGTATTGGCTCGATGTGAGGAAACTAACATCATTCTAAACTGGAAGAAATGTCATTTTCTAGTAAAGGAGGGGATAGTATTGGGGCATAAAGTGTCAAAACAGGGATTGGGGGTAGATAGACCCAAAATTGAGGCGATAGAGAAGTTACCACCACTAGTGTCGGTCAAGGGAGTCAGATTTCTTCACAACAAAAAGGAGTATAAAAGGTGACTGCAATCTTTTTCTGTCCATGAAGATCTCACCAGAGCATTCTTTTTGAGATATGTAGGATTCTACCGTAGGTTTATCAAAGACTCTTCCAAGATTTTCGAGCTATTATGCGTCCTTCTTGAGAAAGAGGTATCTTTTTGTTTTGATGATTTTTGTTTTGAAAGCTTTTGAGGTACTGAAAAAGAAGCTGGTTGAGGCTCCAATACTAACAACACCTGACTGGGAGTGCCCTTTTGAGCTTATGTGTGATGCCAATGATACCGCTGTGGGTGCAGTCCTTGGATAGCATAGAGGTAAATTGTTCCACCCCATCTACTATGCTAGTAAAACTCTAGATGCAGCCTAAAGTAACTACACAGTCACTAAAAAGGAGATGCTAACACTAGTGTATGCACTTGACAAGTTCAGAGCATACTTAGTGGGCACCAAGGTCAAAGTGTTCACAGACCATGTTGCAGTAAGATATTTGTTTAATAAGAAAGATGCAAAGCCTCGCTTGATCCGATGGATTCCCTTTCTTCAAGAGGTCGATCTTGAGATTAAGGACAAAAAGGGATGTGAGAATCAAATTGCAAATCATTTGTCCTGGTTGGAGAATGATGCCCACATACGTGAGCAAATACAGATTATGGAAAAGTTCCGAGATGAGTAGCTATTAGCAATTGAGGCGGAATAACTACTATGGTATGCTGACATAGTGAACTACTTGGTGAGTGGTTTATTCCCTCTGTATGCTACATTCTAACCAAAGAAGAGGCTATCTCATGAAGCAAAAGCTTATATTTGGAATGAGCCTTATCTATTCAAACAAGGGTCTGACAAAATGGTGAGGAGATATGTACCTAAGGCTGAGATGAAAAAGATCTTAGAAAGATGTCACACCTTTCCTTATGGAGGCCATCATGGGGATGAAAGAATAGCTCATAAGGTGCTACAATCATGTTTTTTTCTAGCCCACTCTTTTTAAAGATGCTATTAATTTTGTGAAAACTCGAGATGCATGCCAAAGACTTGGCACTATCTCTAGAAGGCATGAGATGCTACTGAATAACATTTTAGAGGCAGATATTTTTGATGTTTAGGGGATGGATTTTGTGGGTCTATTCCCATACTCTTTTGGGAATCACTACATTTTAGTTATACTATATTATGTCTCCAAATAGGTGAAGCGGTCGCTTTGCCTACTAATGATGCTAAGGTCATGAGCAAGTTTCTAAAGAAGTAGATATTCACCAGATTTGGCACTCCCCGAGCTATTATAAGTGATGGGGGAACATATTTTTTCAATCAAACAGTGAAGAACTTATTGGCCAAATATAGGGTGAGACATAAGGTGGCCAGAACATACCATCCCCAAACTAGAGGGCTGGCAGAGGTGTCAAACAGGGAGGTTAAGAAGATCTTATAGAAGACAGTAAATACCACAAGGATGGATTGGTCTGCCAAACTTGAGAAAGCTTTGTGGGCATACCGGACAACATACAAGACACCAACTGGCACATTTTTGTACCAATTAGTTAACAAAAAAACTTGTCACCTCACCGTGGAGTTAGAACATCAAGCATATTGGGCCATAAAATGGCTAAATCTTTACCCAAGCTAGCAGGTAGGAAAAGCTTGGAACAAGTAGAATAGTTGGACGAGTTTCGGCTCCAAGCTTATGAAAATGCCAAGCTTTATAAGGAATTAACAATGAAATGGCATGACAGTCACATCATCAACTTCAACTTTGAGCTAGGACAATAGGTATTATTTTTTAACTCTCACTTAAAGTTGTTTCCAGGTAAGTTGCGATCAAAATAGAGTAGACCATATATGGTTATATCCGTCACACCCCATGGAGCTGTGGAACTGAAAGATGTGACCTCGAACCAAACATTTTTGGTAAACGATCAATGTGTAAAATACTACTATGGGGAGAACACTAATCATGTTATGAAGGCAATTGAGTTGGCCAAGGATGAATAAATACTGGTGCGTCGTGCCGCGACGTTAAATCAAGCACTTCACGGGAGGCAATCCATGGTAAGGTAACATGTATTTAGGCTTGTGTTAAGTTTGAATTATAATAAGAAAGTGTTTCTTATGCATTTTAAATTTTGGTAAAAGAAAAATCTAAAAACTGGAAAATTTTGCAAAAATGTACCAGTCTGCGATAGCTCCGCATAATAAACTTGGCCTATTTTTGGGTGAAATTTTCAATCCCTCTATTCTCGTTGATTCGTTGAATATTTTTTGAAAAATTTTGGTCAAGTTAACTTATTTTGAAGTATTTTAGCATGTTCAGGTGTTCTGAAGATTTTATAGGGCCTAGAGCAAAAAAATAAAAAATTTTGGAGAACCAAAACAGTGTGCATCTATGACGGCTCCACAACGCGGATACGTCGCGGATGCCACAATCTCATGTGCTAAAAATTCAAATGGTTAAGTGTATGTCCATGTTAGCCACGTCATGGAGAAGTGTTAAATGTTTCGTACTTTCACAGGGACCCACTACTTTTCTTCCTAAACCAACCCCTCTTCCATTCTCTCACAAAAGTTTTCTTCAAACTACACGTACACACACAATTTTCAAATGTCTCTGTGTCGCGTAAGTCCATTTCTTCAAGTTTCAACCATCTTTTATCAACTTCTCATCACAAATAATTGTTGCTAACTTTATATCTTGATGATTCATAAAGGTTTGGACAAGTTTGGTGACCATTTGAGAGTGACAAGTAGATAAATGATGTATCGATTGATTCTTATGCTTAAATTCATGTCGGGTATGCAAATCTTGGGTCTAATTTTTTCATATGATGGTTCATAATGATAGTGAGTAGTAGATGCAAACCCTAGGTTGATTCTTATGCTTAAATTCCTAGGTTCATAATGATAGTGAGTAGTAGATGCAAACCCTAGGTTGATTTACTATTCGCTGAGAAAAAAGGGACGTGTTACTATATGATTTTTGTTGCTTGAACTGAATATGTGGTAATGTTCCTCCATTTTATGGGGATATGCTGTCGAAATTTTAGTAACATGTGACAAAGAGTAAGGAAGTCTGAGTACCTTCTCTTCTATAAGTTTGGAACTAAGTGTGGAGTCGTGGTATTGATTGCCCAATTATTTATTATTGACTTGTTTTTAATGCAGGAATCATGTCTTCTCATGGATCTCGCGGAGCTCAATCTGGAGGTACACGAACTTCCAACACTCGAAAGAGGGCTAGGGATGTCTAGCAAGTTCCAAAAGACATTAGAAGAGCTCCAAGGGCTACTTTGGAGCCAAAGCTATTAACAGGGAAGGAAATGGTGGTAATAGTCTCATGACAAGATGAAGTACTACCCGAATATGCCCATTGATGTCGACTCTCTACAGACTGAATATCCAAAAATCCTGAACAGGTGTTTGGAATTGCAGTTGGGCTTCTTGTTCCAAGAGCCCAAACCATGTAATATGAGTATGGTACGAGAGTTTTATGAAAATATGAGTAAGGAACCACAAATT
Organism: Solanum sejunctum; assembly: GCA_025642045.1. Lineage (NCBI taxonomy): Eukaryota > Viridiplantae > Streptophyta > Magnoliopsida > Solanales > Solanaceae > Solanum > Solanum sejunctum. Next base: position 7,708 of record JAOTQJ010148824.1, read on the forward strand.
CAGTTGGTGATTGTTCCAAGTGTAAGGGTAAACTTTTCTCCAGTTGCTATTAACTTGGTTCTTGGCAATCCCACTGAGATCCCGGTTGGTACATTTATTGATCTATGCCTCCTCCCTCCATACCGAGAGATCTGATACACCCTTTTCAGGCCAACCTCTACTGCTAAATAGGTCCAACATGCTAATATGGGCTACCATCTCTCCTTCCCTTTTGCACACATGTAAAAGGAGGCAAGAGTTGGGTCAAGCTCGTCACACATTCATTATTCCCTTGATAGCACTTCTCCAATGTTACGAGGGATCAAGTATGCCTTACCTATGCACTTATAACAGGGATGGAATTGAACTATGGTGACATTTTCAGGCTTGCAATGAGAAAGGCAAAGACCCATAAGGGTCGAAGGTATACTTTTGGGGGCCTTATAACTCAATTAAGTCATAGTGTAGGTGTATCAAAAGAGGAGCCCGATTATTGCTCTATCAATCAGTCCCCACCCTATTTTGCTACTCATGGTAGGGGGCCCGATATGTCTCTGGGGCCGGTGTTGACCACTACTAAGAGAGCTTACAAGGATAAGCTGATTGTGGGCTGCATGTATGGGCTTCAGATGTTGTTGCACCAGACTAGTGGCTGACCCTCCACCCTGGAGAAGCTCCACGATGTTAAGGTCTGATACCTACTGAATGACCAGACCAAAGTTGTGTTGGGTTAGGACGGAGGTTCATCATGTCGATGGAAGATGATGTGCCCACCAATCCGAGAGAGGAGCATAAGGAATCCGAGCAGTCAGAGGACAAAGAGATAGATGATAAGGCACCTTTTTCTGTGGAGGGAGAGACCATTCTATCGGACGCTCCAGACACTGAGGAGTGAGCACTGCTTTTCCATCTCCCTAGGTATGTACGACAAGCACCGAGGACAGTGGTACATTCTAAGTTTGGGGTGGGAAAGACTCATTTGCTTTGATATTTCAGATGGTTTTATTTTATTTTGAGACATTAGGTTTTATTTTTATTTTAGGGACATCTTTTAATTTTCAGACACTTTTGACTTTCTGTTATATAATTGTTGATTTTGTGTTTGTGTTTTAGATTAAACTTGTGATATGATTGTGTTTAGTTAAATTGCACAAGTTTTAGTAGTCATAGTTGAGTGACAGTACCCTATGATGGATGGATAATGATCATCCTAAGGGTACTTGTCGAAGCGAGTCTTATTTAGAGTGTTGGTAGTATGTAAATATAAGCTTTGTATGCTAATGTTATGAACTAAGATAGCTTAATTCTTGAAATTCTAGTAGCTAATACTCGAAATTGGTATCTGATGGATTTAGATGCTTAATGTTGAATTCAGGTGAACAAGATGATAATGAATCTAGTGTTATCTTACGATGAGAATCTACCATGTGATGGTGAGGATAATTGTTGGTCTACGTTATTATAGCTGCTAGAACTTTCCTGATATGTGAATGTGACTTAGTAGGGATTGAATTTGAAGGAAAGGATCTTAGGCATTTCTTTGATAGCCTATATACGATTTTTGCCTTTTATCCACCTAATATCAACACCATAGTTAGCCACTTTTAACTTTAAGTACCCTTCCTTGGTTAACCTTGTTTCAAACCAAGCCCGTTCTTTAAATTTCAATCATTTTGATCCAAATACTTAAGCGCTTGAGGAAGATGGATTAGGGAACAAAGAGCTGAACTGAAGGAAGAATTCATGAGGGGTATGAAACATAGCAATAAAAAATTATTAATTTTTTATATATACACATATCATATTTTATAAGTTTTTTGTATATTTTGGTTGTATATGTGAGTCAGGAATGATGATAAGAGATGTTGAAATGGGAATGAAGGTAATGATTTGAAGGAGAGGAGTGTAAGCTTTAGTGCTTGGGAATTAAGCCTTGGTTGCTATATTCAGAAATTGGTCCCACTAGCCATAAAGCTTACATTACAACCAAATAAGAAGGCCTAAGTGATCTTTCAAAAGAAATCCAAACTAGGTTAAATTTATATTAAGGGCAAGTTTGTAGGAACTAAAAGTGATGTGAGACTTCATTTCTGAGAGGGAGAGTTGATAATGTACTCAATTTTAGTCTACTTTTAGGTTTGAAATTGTCTGCATAGGCAATTCTTCTTGTGAGGGTACATAATCATGTAAGCCTGGCAACTAGGTGATACTATTTACTGAACTTCCACTTGAGTTCACATTGAGTTATCAAGTACTTAAATTGAGAAATATTGCTAAAGTTTTTGGAAAGATGTTTATCTTGGTTGAAAATATTTGTTTATATGAAGCTTATTATACATACAATTTAGGAGAGTGTTACATGCATCTGTCTTGATTTTCCCCAGGACAAACAAAGCTTTAAGTACGGGGTAGTGATCTTAGGCGTATAACTAGTCAAAAATCCCATTAATAAAGTGTTAGTCAAGGGTCAAATCATAATATTTTAGTCCTTTTAATAAATATTTTGCATATTCTGCTAATATTGGACTAAATATACTATGTTGTTATGGTTTTCATAAACTTTTATCATATTACATTGCTTCGGGTTGGTACCCAAACCAAGATGAGACAATCAACATATTGTGAAGCAAATAAAAATGATTAACACTGGTCCGCAATTAGATCCGCGTCGCAGACCAGTGTTAAATAAGAGCTTTTTGGTCAGCCACCAAAAATGAGTAAATGGGCAAAAAATGTACTTATCCGTGATGTGGACTTGAGGAAAAGTTGTGAAAAGCCGGATTTTCAAGATTTTTAGTGCTATAAGATATCCCACCTGAGTTGGGATGATCATTGTGTTTTTGGGGATGGACAAATAGTAAAGAAAAGGAGAAGACAAGTTCTTCAACTTTGGTTAGTGAAATTTCTTGATTTTATTATTTTGATTTTGAATTTGAGTATGTATTTAGTTTGTAATCTTATAATGTGTTGCTAAACTCACCATTTTCTAGGATTGTAACTATAGACAATGTTTTAGTTGTTTAATCTGTGCATTTATGAATGGGTTGTGATTGTTCTTCTACTTCTTAAATCTCCATTTTTGAGGTTGATCACCTTGGAAATGAATTTATTGTGTGTCATGAATTCAAGAGATATTGTGATACATAGAACATAGGAAGTACAAGAGGCTTGTTCAATGTATGAGAATAGATTGATTTGTGTATTGGAGAATTGTGACAACTACCTCTACACCTTGCTTGATTTAAAACAAAAGATGAAATCTTTAATGCATTTTTATTGGATTGTCTATTCCCACTCAATGATGTAGTTAGGCAAACACTAAAAATAGGCTAAAAAGAGGTGTACAACGCTATTATGGTAATTTCAACCCTTTGAATTAACAATAGACAACTCAAACATAAGTGTGATGTTTAATAACTAATTCGGCATCGATAAAGTTATAATCTCGGAATTTTATTTATATTGATATTTAATCGCAAGAATCGACTTGTGTACAATCGTATTTTTTAATTATTGGATAGTTCATAAGTTAGTTTATCAATAATCATTTTTATCAAAACTCATTCAATTTTACATAACCATAACAATTTGGAAAATTTCCAATTTATGTCAAGTCTCTTGGGTTCGACATCCCGGTCTTTAACATAAGACTACTATATTACTTGTTTCGACTACGTACACTTGCGTGTGCTAGGAGCTTACAATGATACAAGGGCAATGGAAATGTAAGGGAGGACATTATGAAAATGTCTAATCTTGTGATAAAACTATCATGATCCAATATTGAATCGCAACTAAAGAAAATAAAGTGAAGTGGAAACCTTTATAACAAAACATAAGAAATCCCCAAAAACTGAAGTCATGAGTACAAGAGCTTCTAATGTAGTGTGATAGATTAAATAAAAATTCTCCAATGCAATACAAAGCTGATAACATCTAATAAAAATTCTAAAAGGACGAAATAAAGAAAATCTCAAAAATCCATGGTGACTCAAAGTCTAAACTTCACCAATAAGATCTGAATAGGTGCAGAAAAGATCAACTATAGTGAATCAACTACCTTGTGTAGGTCCCTATGCTTGATCTATGGAGAGAAAACAAAGTAGGGATGAGTAATCAAAATATACTCAATAGGTTCAACCAACTGGGTAATAGAAATCGAACAAGTATGTAAAAATGAAGAATATTGGCTGCATCCAAAAAGGTTAGCACACAAATAGATACAAACATAATGATGATTTAAGATATTGTCACTAACCAATAGTACCATACAATAATATATGGCAATTTAGTGTACAAACACATCAAACCATATATCAAGTGTTTCAAAGCCTTATCATCTGCCCATGGTCAAGGGAATATCAAAGTACCTTAACCTTTCCACCTGTCCTCGGTCAAGATGCATCATAAGGTGTCATCCTTGCCACATGCCCATGGTCAAGGGATTGATGGAATGAATATCTCCCTCTTGCCTCCTGCTAGGGTCAAGAGGTTACACAAATATGGAGCATATTACCCATTGTCTCCTACATGGGTCAAGGGATAGTGTAAAGCAACATAAAATAGATATAAATTAATGATACAACCCAGATATGCATATAAATATGTAAAATGACATGATAATAAGAATGCTCATGCATGAATCTCATATAGTCATAGAACCATAAAGAATAATATTTGTCCCACAGCTAGTTCCTAAATCACCAATATTTTTTCCATTATCATAATTACAAGTATACTAATAATACTGGATCTCACTCGTCCCAGATACACATGTATAACACAATACCGAACCTCTCTAGTCCCAAATTATATACAAAGTCCTCAAAAGTATGAGTTATGAACTACCACATAATCACCCAAATAGTATCATAACTCTCATATTATCCCATTATTATCCCATCTTATCTCAATTCATAAGATTTCATCTTAATTTATCAATAAGATCATAAATTACTCATAATTTGGCTGAACCTGGATCACATTTCTATTAAAATTCCACCATATCGACACAATTACTCATGAATCAACCTAGATCTCACAACTACCACATAAACATGATCAACAAATGAAATTTAGTCCCAAAAAGGTTAGCTAAACCTAGCACAATACCGAAACAACACTTGAACAAGCTTTCAATCAATTCAATTCTCAAAATGATCCTCGAATCGAGAAATCACTATCAAAAATAGATACTTTGATACTACAGATAAAGAAATAAATCTTGATACCCATATAGGTAGGAATATCAATTTTAGTACTAAAATTTGAAGTTCCTGAATCTTAAAATTGACTTTAAAAGAAAGTTCTACATTAAAAACGGAGTCCATGAGTGAAAATCCTACTAAAATTGAGTTCCAAAGGAAGGTGAAATCATCATTTAAAGTTTTGAAATCAAAGACAAAATCCCCAAGGCTATTATTGATTGATTGTTAGAATTATGATAAGTATGTATGTTTTGATGTGGAAATATGGAAGATCCTAAGTTCTGGATTTGCCCTATAGAGTGAGTCATACTTACCCGCCCCTTAATTCTTATATACTATATCCAATGTCAACACATGTTAATCCCTTATCCCTATGACATGTCTATAGCATGTGTCTACTTTCACGTCCCTTAGAACTATGTGTTTATTATTTATATATATGCTTTCGATCGATGATGTGAATATGGATATTTGAGGCTTGTTTGGAGACTCTCAGGTTTCTATTCGCCATATCACTCCTAGACCCAAGGTCCAGGTTGTGAAACTTCGGTTCTCATTCATCATGTCACTCCTAAACCTTAGCCCCGGGTCGTGACAGCTCCTATGGTAGAATATAGTTAGGGATATTGAGATTTACCTTTAAGAAATCATGCATCATCCAATGGGATGAGTACCAATCTCAAGTCCTCTCGGTTCTAAGTCATCCCACAGAATCTTTAAACATAACTTAGAATCAAAAGTAGAAATCAATAGGAGTAGCTCAAACTTAAGAGTCTTTCTTAAACATCAGTTAGGAAAATAATCATCTTACATATAGATTTGGTTAACTCTAACTTTGAAGATTATCATAAATGCCTTATTCATAGTGAAAATTCATAAGAAGCTTTCATGAAAACAAGGTATTCTTAATTGATGCATGAAACAACCATAAATCGTATAAATCTTTAGAAATTTCATTAAAAGGAGAACTGAAATTGTCCAACCATTGCCACACCAAAACCCATCTTAGAATCAACATCATACTTCAAAATATATGTACATTCACTGAACAAAATAATCATTAAACTTTAAGGATATAATATAATAGCATGGAGACCATAAAATCATCATGAACATGCATTAAATCTTAGAAACTTAAATAAAAGGTAAAAATGCATAATAGGTAACTCTATGGGTGAAAAGGTGCCCATAAATCAACTCACATACCAAACAAACTAGAGAGAACTGGAGTTAAGGCTTTAAGAAAGGAACTTGGAAAATCCTAGCCTTTTTGTTGAGAGTCTTTCCTTATTATTTGGGGATCTGAAGAATGAAAGAATGAGAGGTGTTCTTAAGGCTTGAAAACTAATATAGGTCCCCCTTTTCATCCCCCAAACGATGTAGTTTAGGGATAAAATTATGGAAAATGACCAAACTGTTCCTCAAATAAAACTGTCGAATGGATTATATGAAACCCCATCTATGGTACGTAGAAAGTTTTATGGGCCATAGACCCTCTCATCTGATGGCTCACCTGAGAGTCCTGAGATATGGCCTTTCTTGAATTAGGAAGTACTACCAACAAGATGGACTGTACTAATTTCAATGGGCCATGGATAGTCTCGTAGAATCCATCCATACTAAGCCAAATTTCCATTTTGTATCTAACCCCTTTTACTAGACCTTATACAAGTTGTATAACATTTTACGGGCCAACTGATAAGTCACGGATTAACTTCCTGAAAACTTCAAATTTCTTCATGGTTGGAACCTCACTCACGAACCACTCTACGAGCCGTAGAAAATTCCATGCTCATAGATTGTCTCATGAAATAGGTCCTCAGTAATTTTTCGGCCAACTTCTCTGCACTAAGAGCTCCTAAAAATTGGGGGTCATTACAAGTCCTCTCTCTATTGTTCCCTAATAATCGAAAACCCAAAAGAACCTATTTATAATTTGTAAAATACAAATTCATAATGGAACAGGAAAATTGGATTTAGCAACTCTAACAGATAAGGTTTCAGGCCATATATGGAATTATGGCCAGTACCTGGGTTTTGTAATCTGCATTTGCCAAAAATTATCTTTCACCTGCAAAACCTTCTGACGGGTCATCTTATGACCTATGGCCCATAGAGGGTCATGTCTGCTAACTCTTATGAAACTCTTCTAAACGTTAATTCTCTATGCACTATCTCATCCATGACCCTTCATCCAACTTACGACTCATAAGTGACCTTGTTTGACAACTATTACGCCCTATTTTTCTCACAAAAAATAAAAATATAGATGATATTGTGGCAAACAACTCTTTTGGGATTAAAAACAAAGAAGAGTCCTCAAAGTTGATATAGAAAAGATCAACTAGAATGAATTAAGTATCCTGTGCAAGACTCTGTGCTTGATCTACAGGGAGGAAACAAAGTAGGTGTTACGCCCCGTGAAGGTACCTAGACGTAACTGGCACTCAGAGACTATTGCTAGTCCCCAAGAGAACCACTTGTCCTCATCACCTTCATTCAATCAGCAAACTCAAGATAATCATCAGAAGACTAAGGAAAGTAATGGACACATATCACCTAGTCTCAAAATAATAATATCAATAAATAAAAAGGCTAGTAGAAGGAACTAGTTCAACAACTCTTAACATCAACATTAGACTCTAGTCTATGAAGCCTCTATCAATATCAAGTGGTGCCAATGATAGACCCATGGCTACCTCAAAATAAAGTAAAGATAATCAAATTTAACTCTAAAAGTAAGATGAAAATAAATGTAATAATTTCTCTGAAGTAGGGAGGCTCACCAATCAACTGAAGATCTTAGACCCTCAATGATGTGCATGTTGACAATCCTTAAACCATATATCTACATCATGAAATGATAGAGCACCAAGTGGAATCAGTACGTAAAATTTACGATATGTAAAAGAGCTGAATGAAAATAGAAACAGTTAGAATAATATGGTATAACATCAACTCAGAAATAATAACTAGTCAAATGTCTATCTAAAGCAAGAATAAAGAGTAGACAATGACTCATCAACATCAATCAAGACTCATACCATCACATCAACATTAGAGTACTATAAATATAGAATCTATCTGGGAGTTTTTCTGACTGACAACAATTACCTATGAGCCAATGATGACTCAATGAAGTAATGTCATTACCACATCCGTCCAGTACCTTATCGGGGAAGAGGACATGCCTATCGGTGGATCCATAAGTCTATCAAGTCCTCTTTTGGAACTAAGTAAACATCTATTTCTTTTCATGGTCCAATCTTCTCCTACGCTGGCCAAGTAGTTAATGAGTGCAAGTAGGACTCACCATTACTTGTTTTGGTGCTCAATACTTTTCCTAGGACTTAACATGCTCATAAGCAATCAAACATCAAGATTTCTCATAACTGAGTCTCTTTTTGACTAAGAACATCAACTCATCTTATCAACTATATAAACTCAATGGATTAGGAACATTCTTTAAGATTTAGTTCAACCTCTTTAAGACTCTAAGGATATTAATCTCATCAACATAATCATTAACACACTCAATTCAGGATCAAAACCACAACAACAACACATGTATATCTTCAAGGTTCTAGACTAGTCTCCTAAGTTCATTCTTTCATGCTTTCAAAAGTTAACATATAGGGTTTATACAAGATCTCATGAAAAGCATTTAATGCAAGAAAATAAGTCTATGATGACCATGGGCATATGAAAATACATGTAAATATTAAAATTTTTAAGAAGTTAATCAAGATAATACTTTAAGAATCATTTATAGGGACTCATGGACTCTCAACGCATCTATGACCATTTATGGGGGAACATGGGAGAATAATTTCATGCCTTTAGTTTAGCCTTACTTAACTGGAAAGTTGATATTACAATTGAAATTTGATGAATACTAGCACTAGCTTTCCTAGAGAAAATCTTTGATCTCGGAATAACTTGGAAAGGCATTGTTTTAAGGGCTTCTCTTTGGTTTTTGAATTCTTGACTCAGAATCTTTAGTATTCTTGATGAAGAACCATAATTCTTGAAAAAGAAGAACCAAGAAATCCATTCTCGGGATTCTTGAATTCGCTGTCTTCGAAGACTAGGTTATGATTTAAAATTCTTTTAGAGATTCATGAAAAGATGAAGAAATTTGAGTTGATTAGATTAAAATTCATGAAGAATAACTTACCTTAAGGATGAATCTTGAAAGTTAATCCTAACTTGATGACTTTCTTGATGATTCTTGAGCGTTTATGTTTAGGAGTGAAGGAAAGGGTTTTTAATTATGAAAATTGACATTTTCATTTTAGGACCTTAAGTAGTCCCCCAAAGGTTTTAAGATAAAAGTACCCTAAAAAAAAGAAAAAAATGCCATTAACTTATTCAATAAGGGTCCGCATTATGTTCGCAATGCGCTCCGGGCGCAAACCTTCAGATAGTTCTACACTACTTCACTAAAATAATCATAACTCTGATTAAGGAAAAATTAAATGCGTTGGAAAGTTAATGCAAATATCTTAGATTTGATATAATAAAAGCCACCTAACTCATTTTACTTTAGTAGATATAGTCATTTGAAGTTGATCCTTCTATTTACTCATACGAAAACTTAGTTGATAGAGATTCTTTTGACTTGGTTTGATGTAAAAGATCCCTTATACTTATTTGTTGAACCTAGATGAGATTGGTCAATGACTAGAAGACCTGTATTATAAGAAGAAACAAAATTTCACTCCATGAAACCATGTCCATATTGCGCCTAGGGCGCAGATATGTGTATTTTTGCGAATTTTCTCAAAACACGTTCTTTCAAATTTACGTCAATTTTTTTTAGAAAATAAGTATAAGTGCATGTCACACCCAGATGAGCATCAAAATTATTTTTGTTTTAATTATAAAAAATTATCTTTTGACTCAATCACTCTAAAATCCGACCGAGACTATTTCTCATTCAATTTTTCGTCCTGATCGTAAATCTGGTCTTGAATTTTTTATTAGAGCTTGGGAAGATACATTATGCGCATGATTCAATTCTAAGGGTATTTGAAAAATTTCACGGGGTGTTACATTATCTCCCCTTTGGGATCATTCATCTTGGAATGATGAGTGGAGATAGACATCAAGGGATGAATAACAATCTAAAGCTCCTCTCAATACTTACTCAATCAATCATACTCTCGACTCCTCATTGATCTTAACAGTCTCTATTCAGACACAGGAATATACATATCAAGAACTTAATTACTCAAATACTCTAACTCATGGGTGAACACGACTCAAGAGTAGAAAACTTAACTTGTTAGAGGGCATCATCAGCTGCAGCTCATAACTCTCGTCAAGGCCTAAGTTTTTTTGCCTACTCTTACCAAAGTCAAGCCTAACTCAAGGTCACCTTGTGCTACCTCATAAATTAGTCACAATCCTATAATCTATCCCATAAGGTTCTCATTTTATACTTTAGACATCCTTACCGTCACGCGCGAAGGACACATCGAAGCGTGAGCAATTTGAATCATTCAAACACCTCATCAATCAATTTTTCAGACTCAGGTAGGAGGTCATCAACTCAAATCGAGAATGGTGCCATCGTGATATATAAGACTCTATGGACACTCTCGAGCTTAAATCCCTACCTCAATTGTACTCCTTTTCATGGCACTCTACTCCATCAACTTAAGCTTATAACTCTTACTCAAATTTCCATCTAACCACCTCCTCCTCTTCCATTCAAGACTATTTCTAAGCCTCAAGGTGCTATTCACGAGATGATCATATGCATACAATGCTAATCCACAATACTTAACTCTAAACTTCAACGAGGCTTTCATTAAAAGATCACTAGTCCTCTTCACTACTTCACTACTTTTCCTCGAACCCTTATTACAAAGTCTTCACTAGTTTATCATCGATACTCGCATAATAACAACCGAAAATTCAATCCTATCACTCTAACCACTTCAACTATACCTTAGAATTTTCAAGCCTACTTAGCACTTCTACCTCCACCATTCAATAAGTTCTCGCTCAGAATCACAATAACATACTCTTACCTATCTAGTGCTCATCATAAAGTTTTATCTCTCTCTTTCTTTCTATCTCTATCCCTGCATGACACAAGTTTAACACCAATATTATAATAAGGATTTACTCACTCCTCCTCATCTACCCTCATCCTCAGTCTACTACTATCAGCATCACTATTTGGACCTAGAGGAACTTATCATATCTCCCTTTGGCAAAACCTCAAACTACTATCTCTCTATGCAAAATAAGCACAAATATCATCAAGAACTGAAATCCTCAGTCGCTCAAATACTCATTCTCATTAATAGACTTCGAACATAGTATCTAGAGTTTAAATTTTATCTCCAACATAATTATTAGGCACGAATACTATCAAGGACTTACATACTCAAGTACGTAGAGGCTCAAAAGAACATCAACTTGAAGATAGTAACTCCGTTCCATTATTACAATTCAGCAACACTCATTCTATACCATAACCCATAACTCGTCTACTACCACTAATACTTCTATCAATACCTAGATTACTCAAACGACTTGGAATAGAGATTATTAGAATTAATCAATCAAAAAATCTTATCTAAAGACATTCATAACGAAGTACGATCTCCCTCGTCTATCAAAATTCACTCTATGTTCACGAAAATATACGGAGTTTAAAACTCAAGTCATATCTTATTTAGCATAGAACTGGAAACTCTTGGATTCACGGGATAAGATCAAGATTAATGAAAGAATTCATCACTTCTCATCCTCGAAACTCAGCATAAATGGGAATCAACATGACTTGCATGGGACTAGGCCATAAGTACAACATTCATACACCAGAAGGGAATAGAGTATCACCTCAACTAAAGGGTAAAGATTGAATGATATAGAAAATAGCTGATATCTAATCTTGATCAACCATCACTATTGAAGACTTAAGATCTACTCTGGTTTACAACTTTGTCATCTCTCACTTAGCTTTCAAGGTCCTCTCTCTAAATTTGGGAATCAATATCCTCTACTAGGCTGTAACAAATACCTCCACTTGGTCAAGGTATCACTACCCACAAGAATATCTTAAACTCTTTTGTTATGTTATAGTCGCATACATATAACTATCCAATCAAACTCTTTTCAATGATATAACTCTTAGCTTCTTCTTGTCTCTATGAAAATCTCTCTACATTTTCTATTCATATGGCATATATAACCACTTCTCATAACTCTTACAATCTAACCTTCTCTTTTTTCCTACAGACTCCCAACTCCTATGACCCTCCCCCCCCATAAACTCATTTGTATAAGACTTAGACTATCATGAAAAACTCATCATCATCTGTCCATAAGCCCCAATTGACTTAGCTACTTATGACAACAAAGATTACTTACATCAGCCTACTCCATATCGATAACTCAAATATACCATCTAGATTCTTATAGACTAGTTTAGAGATTCACACACCTTTACACTCATGGATACATATCTCAAGCCTCTTCTTATCTGTTGAGTTATTCTTATCTCACTCATCTTACCTAAGGGTCTTTTATACCTTGCCCATAACATCACTTACTCATAAGTCAGCATATTCTTCTCAAACATACACTATGGCAATCCTCTTAGAGCAAATCTCCAACTAAAGTTATCACTCTCACAATGCTATCTCCTCTTTCAAACTGCTCCTCAATATTTCAAGCTTAGGGATTATTGCTACCATCTGTATCACACACTTCCCTCATATTAAACCAATCTAAAACTATTAGGTAACAATTGAATATAGGCCTACTAAAGTCTCACAGCGAATACTCGATCCACATCCTCTTCTCATAACTCATATACCATTTACCTATCTAGTATACCTCACCTTATTATCTAGCTAAGCTCATCACTGTATGAATCTTATGATATTCTTATGTTAAAATCATAAGCTTAGTTTAGGTCTACTGCCTCAGAAGTACCTTGTTTCCCCTATTTAAAATCTATACTTCATCCTCGCTAAAAAGATATCAAAATACATCAACATAAACTTCTTTCTGGTTTTGAGCAAGCTCAAACACATTTTGACCCTAACTCTCTCTATCTATCTATCTCTATCTATACCTCATCATGACAATCATAGGGCACTCACCACTCTTTCATCAAACTCATGAAAATCATCACCTTTACTTACTTAATAGGTACATAACTCTAACTACATACCTCAATTAGCCATCACTCTTGCTATCTCATCCCTTTCTTTCTATCATCATCCTTTTAACTCTGGGATGATTCAATTTTACTCAAGGTCTATAAGACCTTACATCTCACTCTTCGATGATAAAATTAAACTCTTTAGAGACATAAGTTTCTTTCTCATGGGTAACATCAGAAGCAAGTTTTGAAGAAAAAGGGTCTGGTACCTCTAGAGCTAACTCAAATGCATGATTCATATGAGTAATAGTGCACTCTTTCTAGTCACTCAACTTAGCATACTAGTCGGCTTCTCTAAAGCCTGGTACAGTCTCTCTACCATTCTAATTACTTTATTGCATAGGATCTCATCTACAAGAGTGTGAAAATTACCGTCTTTATTGACTTATAGATGAAGCATAATCAAAAGGTTTAGAGCATCTCACAAATAATCGCAGATTTCTTAAGAAATAGATCTATCGTACGATTCAGAAATTGAAAGAAGGAAAACTTTTCCTAATGTCCCATAGCTTCCCTATTATGGATGTGGTGCGCTTCACACTAATAATAAGGACTCTACTATGTCATAAGGACCTAGAGCCTAGATGTGATATGGCGAATGGGGAACCTGAAGGGACTCAAAAATAAGCCTCTTAGGATATCATTACACATCCTTGGTCACGAAAATATACAATAATAATACATAGAAAAAAGAGGAAATATGGGGGTAAGGACATCTTTGATACCATAGAAACATAACACGCCTATGGTATAACATTAACATATCATAAGGTTCTGACAACACCCCTAATACATAGATAGGAGTGGGGGCCAAGACAATCTCCGAGCTCACCCACATAATTATAAGTTTCCAATATAAGAGAGTCAATACATATCATAAAACAAGAGAAGTATGTCCTCATCATTGAGGACTCACTAACTTGCTTTGAGAGAAATCGTACTAGCCATGTGGAGGAGGAGGATGATCAATTGTGGATCCAGTTCCTATCTTGTAACATCATATAGGCATAGAATATGTGTTATTACGTTTGAATGTACTAAGTATGTAGAATGCAATGCAACAAGAAATAGGCAACGTAGGCAAAATGCATAATCATAAGCAATGGATAGCATAATAATATTATAACATGAATGAATGATGCTTGAAGTAAAACATACTTATATAGAACATATTACATATGTAAGAAGAGACTAATATCATGAGTCCACACCCCATCATCCATGGTGATTGAGGTATCAACCCCACAATTGGTTGATGGTTGTCTCACCCTACAATCATGGTGATTGAGGTATCAACCCCTCAATTGATTGATGGTTGTCTCCCCTATCACCCATGATGATTGAGGTATCAACCCCTTAATTGGTTGATGGTTGTCTCACCCTACCATCTATGGTGATTGAGGCATCACCTTCTCGATTAGGCATGGTAGACTTATAATACTATAGGTACTTTCAGTGGAAACAACTCTTATAGACATTCCTTTCATCATCATAAAGTCATTCAAATCATAGGTCATGCGATAGATCATCAATACTCAAGAATCTAAAATCGGACATTTTATCAAACACTTGGTGGGTATGTAATGCTAGCGTAAGATCATGCAATTAGAGAGTGAAACCATGCAAGAAATTCAATGTAAAACCACCCACTAACACTTAGTAATACCCTCATGCAAGTTACATCAAAACCCTCTATTAAAACCCATAATAGATCATAGATTTATAGGCCAAAACATGCTTAAATAGTCACAAGTTCATGAAACTCCAACATAGTTTATAGTCAAATTCATAGTGAGTAATACTCATCAGTAAATCAATTTAGAAGCATGCATTTTAGCTAAAAAGGAAGGTTAGGCACCATGGGTGAAAGGGCCCAATAGTTGAAACCCACATACCTTAACTTTGGAGATTTTATTGAAGAAGATTTGAATGAAGACTTGAAGCTTGGGTGAAATCCTTAGATCCGGAAAGAGATTGGGACACGGGAATTTTGAGTGAAATATTTGTCTAAGTGTTTGAGAGAGTATTGGGAAATGTCTTGAATGATATGAGGTTGAAAAATAATTAAGTATAGGTGTTTTTATGTGTAGGAAGGCTTAGGTCCAAGACCCCAAAGCATTAGATCGAGATTGGAAAAACTAGCAACAGAATACACTACTCCGCGACAGGTCTGTGTCAAGGAGCAATTGCAGACTGCTACTGGAATTTCAAAATTGGCGAAATTCATTTTCTACTATGGGTCCTTTAAAATTTGGGTTAGACCCATTCCCCACTTAAGTTTGCCCTCTGAATAAGAATATGAAGTCGTATTTTCAATATCCTACATGGATTTTGGGATATATGAAAATTACGATTATGGCCATTTTTGAGGCATATTTTGGGTACTTTTTAGGGTCGTTTCAATATATCCCCCTTGGGAACATTCATCCCCGAATTTCAAAGAAATGTATAATAAGAAAGATAATCATGAAGCGATCAGCCCCAACAAGAATAGAACAATGAAATTTAAACATCATTCTCAAAAATCTCAACATAAGTACCAAAATCACCATGAACTTGTCAACATAAACATGAATGCATGCAAATGACATAAGGGCGGATACATAAGACTTGAAATCACATAGGGGACTTAGAATTAGTACCATAGGTTTGAGTGAAATAGAAGAGATAGGGATATCACTTTTGCATGTTCACCTCGGCTTCCCATGTGGCACTTTCAACTTGTTGGTTCCTCCAAAGGACCTTAGTAGAAGCCACCTTCTTGTTCGTCAACCTCTTCCCTTGTCTATCCAAGATCTCTACTGGAACCTCTTTATAAGTCAAATTGTCTATACCAACACACATAATGTCAAGAGGCATAATAGCACTAGGATCACCCACACACTTCCTCAACATAGACAAATAGAAGATCGGATGAACCAATTTGATTTCACTAGGTAAATCTAATTCGTGGCCACCTTACCAATCCTCCTTAAATCTATATAAGGGCCAACGAATCTAGGGATCAACTTCCCTTTTTACAAAAATGAACCATACCCTTCATGGGTGAAACATTTATGTAGACCTAATTGCCAAACTTAAATTCAACCTCCCTCCTCCTCACATCGGCATAGGACCTTTGATGACATTGGTTTTTTTTCAACCTTTCCCTAATCAACCTTACTTTCTCCATAGACTTCATAACTAGATCAGGACCCAACAAAGCCATTTCCCTTACCTCAAACTATCCAACCAGGGACCTGCAACCTTACCATAGAGAGCCTCAAAAGGAGCCATACCAATGCTAGAATGATAGCTATTATTATAAGAAAATTCAATAAGTGTAAGATGATCTTCCCAACTATACTTAAACTCCAAAACACAAGCTCTAAGCATACCCTCAGAGTTTGGATAGTTCTCTCAGCTTAGCCATCCATTTGAGGGTGAAAGGCTATACTAAGATTTAGCTTGGTACCAAGACCTCTTTAGAAGGACCTCCAAAAGTGAGAAGTGAATTGTGCACCACGATTTGATATTATAGACAAGGGCACCTCATGCAATCTAACCAACTCATGAATTTACAATCTAGCATAGTCTTTGGCCTTATAAGTAGTCTTAACCAGTAGGAAATGAGCCAACTTTGTCATTCTATCAACTGAAACCCAAATAGAATCAAAACCCTTTCTAGACTTAGGAAACCTAACTACAAAATTCATATTAATTCCCTCCCACTTCCAAGTGGGAATCTCTATATATTGAGTTAGGCCACTAGGCCTTTGGTGTTCGGCTTTGACTTGTTGACAACTATGACAACTGGATACAAATTCAGCAATGTCTTTCTTTATACCTCCCTACCAAAACACATCTCTCAAATATCTATGCATCTTTATAGAACCGGGGTGAATGGAATAGGAAGAATTGTGAGCCTCATCAAGAATCTTCTGTCTCAAGGTATTAACCATAGGCACACATAAACTACCTTGGTACTTAAAGGCACCATCTCCCTCTTGGGAGAAAACCTCCACCTTTCACTCTCTTACAAGGCTTTTAATTCTAAAAAGGAGGTGCTTAAGATGTTGATTTGCTTTTACCTCATCAACCAAGGAAGATTTAGAACTATCAACCACCACTACGCCTCCATTGTCAACCACTTCCAACCTAACCCCCAATCTAGCCAATCAATGAATCTCTTTAGGCACCGCAATGCCCCTATCATCAACATGAGCAAGGTTACCCATAGATAACCTACTCAAACCATCGGCTACAACATTAGCCTTACCAGGGTGATAATGGATACTCATATCATAGACCTTAAGAAACTCTAACCAACATTACTGCAATAAGTTAAGATCCTTTTGAACGAACACTTATGGGAGACTCTTATGACAGGTAAACACATCAACACACACCCCATACAAATAATGACGCCAAATTTTCAAAGTAAAAACCACGGCAGCCAATTCAAGATCATGGGTAGGATAATTTTTTTCATGCACCTTGAGTTGTCTAGAAGTATAGGCTATTACCTTACAATCTTGCATGAAACCACAACACAAACCAATTTTGGAGGTATCACAATACACTTCAAATCCTTCAACCCTTCCGGTAGAGACAAGATATGAGCGACAACAAGTTTATCTTTCAAGATTTGGAAACTCTTTTCACACTCATCGATCCATACAAACTTTGCCTTTTTTAGAGTCAACTTAGTCATGGGAGAACTAATAGAAAAGAACCCATTCACAAATCTCCAGTAGTAACTCGCTAAGCCCAAGAAACTTCTAATGTCCGATAGGGTCAAAGGTCTATGCCAATTTCTAATTACTTTCATCTTTTTAGGATCCGCAGTAATACCATCCCACGACACCACATGACCTAGAAAGGCAATCTCTTTCAACTAAAATTCACATTTTTCATACTTAGTAAACAACTTCTCTTCCCTCAATTTTTGTAGCACCACCCTTTAATGACTCACATGCTCCTCCTCGCTATGTGAACAGATCAAAATATTATCTATGAAGACCATAATAAAGAAATCAAGGTAGGGTTTAAAGACCCTATCCATAAGATCCATGAAGATAGCCAGTGTATTAGTCAACCAAAAAGATACCACCACAAATTCATAATGCTCATACCTAGTCCAAACGGCCATCTTGGAAATGTCATACTCCCTCACTTTCACTTGGTAATACCTGGACTGTAGATCAATCTTAGAGAAGTGACTATCCCTTTGAAGTTGGTAAAAAAGATCATCAATCCTTGTTTGAGGATAATTATTCTTTATGGTGACCCTATTAAGTTATCAGTAGTCACTGCACATTCTAAGAGTACCATCATTCTTCTTCACAAAAAACACTCATGCACCCTAAGGTGATTGGCTATGCCTAATAAAACACTTCTCCAACAAATCCTTTAATTTCTCTTGCAACTCCTTCAACTCTGCCAAGATCATACAGTAAGGAGGAATAGAAATAGGTTGAGTGTTGGGAAGGAGATCTATGCCAAAATCTATTTCTCGTTTTAGAGAAACACGGGAAAGCTCATTAGGGAAGACATTAAGGAAGTCCTAAACCACCGAAACTGACTCTATGGGAAGGACTTTAAACTTCATATCTGTAACCCTCACATGATAATAGAGATGCCCTTTAGAGATCAACTTTTGGATTTTAATGCAAGAAACAAACCTACCTTGACCACCATAACATGACTCTCCCACTCAAGGATAGGTTTATTTGGGAATTGGAATTTGACCCTATGGGTTCTACAATCAATAGTGGCATAATATGCATGCAACCAATCCATCCCAATAATGAAATCAAAATCCACCATATCAAACTCAACAAGATTAGAAGGCAAAAGTTTATTCAAAATGCAAATGAAAAAATTTCTATTGAGATTTCTAGCAACAATAGATGCACCTATGGGAGTAGACACCTCATCAGACTCACAGACCAATTCGGGTTTAACATAAAACTTGTGGCAACAAAAAGGGTAACAAAAGAAAAGAGTGGCACCTGCGTCAATCAAAGCATACAAATCAATATCAAAAGCCTCTAACATACCTATAAAGTAGCATGCCAAGTCTAGTGGTCCGCTAGAGGGTATAGTTGGAAGTGCCAACGATCATCTCCATAATCCTTAGTAACTCATGGACAATATATCAACCTATGATCCTTTGCACCACACTTGAAACATGTACTTGAACTGGCCACGCAATCTCTTAGATAATACCCTCCACATTTATGAGTAGTAGGGGAAGCCTAAACATCAACACCTTTGCCTTACAGACCACCACCTCTACCGCCGAGTTGAGCATGAGAAGAACCACTAACTTTGTGACCAAATTCACCCCAATCAAAGCAAGCATTTGATTTCTTCAACCATGGGCCACCATGAACTTACCAATACTTTTGGCATATAGGGGAAACTTGCACACCAACACCCTTGCTTTTCATTTGAACATTATGGGAAATCAAATAGCTTATGACCCATTCCACTATAACCATAACAAGTATTGATTTTCATCAAGCATGGGCCACCCAGGGTTCCTCCCACACCTTTGACACTTATGTTTAGTTCTCCCATCATTGTCATCTCCACAGTGAACCCTTCATCTTCGTTCCTTTGAGGCTACCGGGAAATCCCTCATCTTGTGCCTATTGTCGCCACACTCAAAGCATGCACCCATATTCCTGTAATAAGTGCCACCATGTCTCCTCTGACATTTTAGGGCACCTTGGATGAGTCATTCTATTATGAACATCTTGGACACCATCATCATACCGAGTCCTCTTAGCCCCTCTCCCCTCCCTCTTACCACTTGAAGTATTAGGGGAACTCACTTGTTGATTGTGTTGATTGGTCACAACCTTGGCCAACAACCATAGACCATTACGAACCTCTATATTTCACATGTCACCATCTTAAATAACTTGAGATAAATTTAAAAATGCAATGATTAAGAATAAGATATAAACCTTAGAGGACTTAACTCTATCGCACGATATAGATCATGATGAAGTAAAACATTTTCTAAACTGCCTTATAACCTCTCATTCATTGTTGTGGAGCACTTTACAACCAAAAATAAGACTCTAATCAACACGATATGTTAGGCTCAAAGGACCATTAATAACCTAGTACTTGATACCAAGCTTCTCATGACCCGAACCTAGGGCTTGGACGTGACACGGTGAATAAGGAACCTGAAGGAACTCCAACAAAGTCTTTTAGCATATCATTACACATACTTGGTCGTGGAAGCAATTATATAACAATAATATATAGAAAAAAGGGAAAATAGAGGATAAGGGACATCTTTGATACCATTGAAACATAACAAGCCAATGGTATAACATTAACATATCATTAGGTTCCAACAACACCTCTATTACACAGATAGGAGCGGGGGGCAAGACAAACTCTGGGCTCACCCTCATAATCATAAGTTTTCAAAACATAAAAGAGTCAATACATATCATAAATCAAGAGAAATATGTCCTCAGAGTTGAGGACTCACCAACTTACTTTGAGAGAAATCACACTAGCCATGTGGATTAGGAGGATGATCAAGTGGGGCTCCAGTTCCTACATGGTAAGATCATGTAGGCATAGAGTATGCATTAGTATATTTGAATGTACTAAGTATGTAGGATGTAATACAAAAAAGAGATAGGAAACATAGGTAAAATGTAAAATCATAAGCAATGGATAACATAATAACAATATGACATTGAAGTAAAACATGATTATATAGAATATGTAAGAAGAGACAAACATTATGATTGATTGTCACACCCAACCATCCATGGTGATTAAGGTATCAACCCCTCAATTGCTTGATGGTTGTCTTACCCTATCATCCATGGTGATTAAGGTATCAACCCCTCAATTAATTGATGGTTGTCTCATCCTACCACCCATGGTGATTAAGGTATCAACCTCTCAATTGGTTGATGGTTGTCTCACCCTACCGCCCATAGTGATTGACGCATCACCTCCTTAACTAGGCATGGTCAACTTAATATACTATAGGTACTTTTTATGGAAACAACTCATATAGACATTCCTTTCATCATCATAAAGTCATTCAAATCATAGGTCATACAATAGATCATCAATGACTCAAGAATCGAAAATCAGACATTTTATCAAACACTTGGCGGGTGTGTAATGCTAGTGTAAGATCATGCGATTCAAGAATGAAATCATGTAAGAAACTCAATGTAAAAGCACCCACCAGTAGTTGGTAACACCCTCATGCATGTTACATCAAAACCCTCTATTAAAACCTACAATAGATCATAGATTCTTAGCCCAAAACAATCTTAAACAATCATAAGTTCATGAAACCCCAAAATAATTTATAGTCTAATTCATAGTGAGTAATACCCATAAGTAAATCAACTTAGAAACATGTATTTTAGGTAAAAAAGAAGGTTAGGCGCCATGGTTAATAGGACTCAATGGTTGAAATCCACATACCTTAACTTTAAGAGATTTCCTTGAAGATGACTTGAATAGGCACTTGAAGCATAGGTGAAATCCTTAGATCCAGAAAGAGATTGGGACACTTGAATTTTGAGTGAAATATTTGTCGAAGTGTTTGAGAGAGTATTGGGGAATATCTTGAATGATATGAGGTTGAAAAATGACTAAATATAGGTGTTTTTCACATAGGAAGGCTTAGACCCACGACCTCAAAGCCTTGGACCAAGATTAGAAAAACTAGCAGTAAAATACACTACTCTGCGCAGGTCCCCGTCGCGAAGCAGTCGTGGACTGCTACTGGTATTGCAAAATTGGCAAAATTTATTTTTGACTATGGGTCCTCTAAAATTTGGATTATGCCCATTTTCCACTCAATTTTTGTCCCTTTAACAAGGACATAAAATCAGATTTTTGATATCATGTACGAATTTTGAGATATATGAAAATTATGATTATGGGCATTTCCAAGGCATATTTTTTGGTACTTGTTAGGGTAATTTCAATATCTTCCCCTTGGGAACATTCATCCTCGAATGTCAAAGGAACGAACAATAAGAAGGATAATCATGAAGAGATCAGCCCCAATAAGAATGCAACACTGCAATTTAAATATTGTTCTCAAAAATCTCAATATAAGTGTCAAAATCACCATGAACTTGTCAACATAAACATGAATGCGTGCAAATGACATAAGGGTTGATACATAAGACTTGAAATCACATAGGGGACCTAAAATTTGTAACTTAAGCTTGAATAGAATGGAAGATATAGGGATATTGCTTTTGCATGTCCGCCTCAGCTTCCCACGTGGCACTTTCAATTGGTTGGTTCCTCCAAAGGACCTTAATGGAAGCCACCTCCTTGTTACTCAACCTCTTCATAAGTCAAATTGTCTTCAACAATACCCACAATGTCAAGAGGCATAATAGCACTAGGATCACCCACATACTTCCTCAACATAAACACATGAAAGATCAGATGAACCAAGTCCATTTCACTAGGCAACTCCAACTCGTAGATAACCTTACCAATCCTCATCAATACTCTATAAGTGCTAATTCAACTTATATTTTTTACCAAAATGAACCACACCCTTCATGGGTGAGACCTTTAAGTTGACCCAATCACCAACCTTAAATTCAAGTTGCCTTCTTCTCACATTGGCATAGGCCTTTTAACAACTTTGGGCTATTTTCAACCTTTCCCTTATTAACCTTACCTTTTCCACAGCCTCTATAACCAGATCCGGACCCAACAATGTCATTTCCCCTACCTTAAACCATCCAATCGGTGACTTGTAACATCTACCATAGAGAGCCTCAAAAGGAGCCATACCAATACTAGAATGATAGCTATTACCATAAGAAAACTCATTGAGTGGAAGATGATCATCCTAACTACCCTTAAACTCCAAAACACAAGCTCTAAGTATATATTAAGAGTTTGGATAGTTCTCTCGGCTTGGCCATCCATGTGAGGGTAAAAGGTCATACTAAGCTTTACCTTGGTACCAAGACCTCTTTGGAAGGACCTCCAAAAGTGAGAAGTGAATTGAACACCACAATCTAATATGATAGACAAAGGAACCCCATGCAATCTAACCAACTCATGAATGTATAATCTAGCATAGTCTTCAGCCCCATAAGTAGTCTTAACCGGTAAGAGATTAGCTGACTTTATCATTCTATCAACCACAACAAAAATAGAATCAAAACCCTTTCTAGTCTTAGGAAATCCAACCACAAAATCCATATTAATTCCCTCCCACTTTTAAGTGTGAATCTCTATGTCTTGGATTAGGCCACCCGGCCTTTGGAGTTGGGCTTTGACTTATTGGCAACTATGACAACTGAATACAAATTCAGCAATGTCTTTCTTCATACCTCCCCCCGAAAACACATCCGTCAAATCTCTATGCATCTTTGTAGAACCAGGGTGAATGGAATAGGAAGAATTGTGAGCCTCATCAAGAATCTTCTCTCTCTAGCCATTAACACTAGGCACACATAAAGTAACTTGGTACCTAAGGGAACAATCTCCCCCTTCAGAGAAAACCTCCATCTTTTCCTCTCTCACCAAGGCCTTTAGTTCTAACAAGGAGGGGTCAAGATCTTGCTTGGCTTTTACCTCATCAACGAAGGATGATTTAGAGCCATCACCTATCACTATCCCACCGTTGTCAATATCTTCCATCCTAACCACCAATAAGGTAAACCGATGAGCTACTACCCATAGACACCCTACTCAAAGCTTCGACCATAATATTAGCCTTACTAGGGTGATAATGCACACTCATATCATAGTCCTTAAGAGGCTCTAACCATATTCTTTGCCTCAAGTTAAGATTCTTTTGAGTGAACACATATTGGAGACTCTTATAATCAGTTAAAACACGTCAACACGCACCCCATACAAATAATGATGCCAAATGTTAAAAGCAAAAAACCACGGTGGCCAATTCAAGATCATAGGTAGGATAATTCTTTTCATGCACCTTGAGTTGTCTATAAGCATAGGCTATCACTTTACCATTTTGCATAAAAACATAACTCTAACCAATTGAGGAGATATCACAATACATAGCAAATACTTTCAATCCTTTTGGTAGAGACAAGATAGGAGCGAGGCAAGTTTATCTTTCAAGATTTGGGAACTCTTTTCACACTCATTAGTCCCTATAAACTTTGCTTTCTTTTGAGTCAACATAGTCATGGGAGAAGCAATAGAAGAGAATCCATTCATAAATATCCGGTAGTAACCCGCTAAGCCCAAGAAACATCTAATGTCCGATCTGGTCAAAGGTCTATGCTAATTTCTAATCACTTCCATCTTTTTAAGATTCACTTTAATACCATCCCTCAATACTACATGACTTAGAAAGACAACATCTTGCAACGAAAATTCACATTTTTCATACTTAGCATACAACTTTTCTTCCCTCAATTTTTGTAGCACCACCCATAAATGAATTACATGCCCCTCCTCACAATGTGAATATATCAATATATCATCATGAAGACCATAATAAACAAATCAAAGTAGGGTTCAAAGACTATATTAATAAGATCCATGAAGTTAGTCGGTGCATTGGTCAACCCAAAATACATCACCACAAATTCATAATGTCCATATC
The DNA here is from genome assembly GCA_025642045.1 of Solanum sejunctum. Taxonomy (NCBI): domain Eukaryota; kingdom Viridiplantae; phylum Streptophyta; class Magnoliopsida; order Solanales; family Solanaceae; genus Solanum; species Solanum sejunctum. The sequence goes on from JAOTQJ010148824.1 coordinate 32,684, forward strand.
TAGTGTCACGCCCAAAGTCCTATTAAGGTAGACTAGCACCTATTGCCAATAAGCCCTGGGAGAACCAACCTATATCTATGCACTTTCTATATGTATTATGAGGGATTTATACATTCAACATGCCTTTAAGAAAGTAGACAGTAACAACAAGCCAAAAATAAATACATATGGCTAGGCCGTTGGAGCTACAGTGCTTAAAGTACGAG
>JAOTQJ010148833.1:0-32887 GCA_025642045.1 Solanum sejunctum
TTTTATTCTTAAGGACCTAAGTTAAGTAAAATGTTACATAGGTCCCAATACTTTATTAAATCGAACCAATTAAGGACATTCGGGGTTTAAATTACGTTGCGGGTCCTAACAGTATGTAAAATAGTTAAATAAAACAGAAACATGTAGAATAATATGGAACAACATTAATTCAGAATAATAACTAAATCAGAATGTCAAGTGTCTATCTAAAGTAAAACTAAAGAGTAGACAAGCGACCCATCAACCAATCAAACCTCAATCAATCAAATCAAAATCAGCTAAGAGGAACTTAACTCAACACATCTCATCTTATGTCAACTCAGAGTACTCAATATGGTAACTTTCTAATCTCTTATCCGACAATGATCAGTTATGATCTAGTGATTGTACAACATCTCATCGGTGTTGCCACGGTCGTTCTGTACTTTCCAGGTAGAGAACGAATTGAATTGACTAGGGATCCAGTAAATCAACAAGTCCTCTATTGTTTCAAGGACTCTATCAAGAGGGAACCTCCATATAAGGTAATGGTTCTAATCTTCACCTACACTTGGCAACATAGTTAATGAGTGCGAGTTGGCTTTACTATTACCTATTTTGGTGCTCGATACTCCTCCCAAGACTTAATGCTCATAAGGCTTATCTATCTTGATCAAATGATCTCAATCAGCCTCGTGAAGGCACACATCATCTCAATCATTCTCACAGAGACTCTCATTATCGCATCAACTCAACATCTCAGTCAATAGCTCAAGATTTAGATCAATCATTAGGGAACAATCGATTAGATAATCATTAGAGCTTATTTGCAAGTACTTAGGGACCATCAAGTTCTATCAACCTATCATTATGCTCACATCACAATCATAATCAACATTCTTAAATTAAGGCTCTAGACTCAATCCCTAAGTTCATTCATGCAATCTTTATAAAATAATAAATAGGGTTTGTACCATATCTTAATAAAAGTACTCAATTCAAGAAAAAAAGTTTATGATGATCATCAACATATGAAAATACTCAATTTTCAAGAAATAATCAAGATAATACTTCAAGAAACATATATGGGGACTCATGGACTCTCAACTCCTCTATGACTATCTATGGGGCACATGGCAAAAAAATCCCATGTTTTAGTTTAGCCTTAAATACCTGCTGTGAAGCTTTCAAAAATCAACCCTCAAGAATTCTCCCTTAAACTCTTCAATATAAGCCCCTTTTCTCTTCTCTCAAGCCCTAGTCTCTTCTCAAGAACTTAGAAAGGACTTAGAATGGGGTCTAAAACCCTTTTTATGCTCAAAATGACCTATTTTGTCTTGTTTTGAGTTTAGGAGGGGTTGTAAAATATATAGAATGCCACTCATGAATTTAAGAAAAATTCTAGTTCGAGAAAAGCAAGTTCGTGATGTGGACCCGTTGTGCTTCAGTGTATTTTTTTCTGGAAATTATCTGAACAAGTTTTCCAATCTCGTCTAATAATATTTTAAAAAATTAAGTCTAGGTCCGCTACACGGGTGCTTACCGCCACTATTGCACACACACATTGTTTAAATATTTTGCATCAAAAATTATCTTTTCATCTGGTTGCTCTAAATATCAATCGAGATTATTTTTCCACTCAATTTTTCATGTTGATTGCATATCCGGTCTCAATTTTGGCATCTGTGCATGGGAAGGCATGTCACACACACATCTATCCTCTAGGCATTTTTTGATAATTTTACCAAACATTACATCATCTCCTCCTTAGAATCATTCTTCCTCCAATGATGAGTAAAGGTGGATATCAAGGCACGAATAGACTCAAGACTCATCTCAATACTCAATCAATTACTCAGATTCTCGACTCCTTATCAACCTCAACAAACTCTACTCAGACTCAAGAATAGAGATCAACTCAAGAATGGAAACGTCAATTTAGTCAAGGGTAAGAACATTACCTACATTAGGAATGAATAGAATATTGAAACTCAATCACTTCGAAGCATTTAATTGTCTCGATAATCAGTCTTTCAAACTTAGGAAGGAAGCTATCAACTCTAATCGAGAATAGGACCATCGCGATGTACAAGACCTTGTGGACACTCTCAATCTCAATTCCCCACCTTGATTGTGCTCTTTTCATAGCACTCTACTTTATCAATCTTAAGCTTATAACTCCTATTCAACTCCCTAATTATCCACATCCTCTTATTCCATTCAAGCCTACTTCTGAGCCTGAAGGTGCCATCCCTAAGATGATCATACTCATACTAAACTAATCCTCAATAGTCAGCTATATACTTCCATGTGGGCTTTCATTTGAAGATCACTGGTCCTCTTCACTACCCTCACTTCAAACCCTTATTACAAAGTCTTCAATAGTCCATCATGAATACTCGCATAATGTTAACCACGCATTCAAACCTATCACTCTTACCATTTCAACTGTACCTAAGGGTTTTCAAGCCTACTTAGTACTTCTACCACCACCATTCATTGAGCTCCTACTCAAAGACTTACCAATACACTCTTACCTATCTATTGCATATCATAATATCCCATCTCTCCCCTCCTCTTTATCTCTATCCCTACATGACACAAGTATAATACCAACGTCACAATAAAGATACATTCACTCCTCCTCATCTACCCTCATTTTCTGTCTACTACTATCCATATCACCATTTAGACCTAGGGGAACTCGTCATCTCCCCCTTTCTCGAAACCCTAACTACTACTACTCATGCAAAATAAGCACGATTATACATCTAAAACTTGATACTCTACATCCTACCATCAACAATGGCATAATATGCCGAAGGTCAGGGTATAGCATGATGATATCAAAATGAAGAACTCTCACTCTCTCTCATTAACCATCACTCCTCTACTATCAATGCTTCTATCAAGATTGGAAAGTTGGATCACTCAAAGGGCTTAGAACAAGAATCATTAGCACGATTCAATTAAGATATCTTAATTGAGAATGTTCATAATGAAGTACAGTCTCCCTCGTGTATCGAGACTCATTTTTAGTTCACAGAACTATACATAGTGTAAAACTCAAGTCACATCTCACTCAACATAGGATTGGAAACTCTCTAATCCATGGGTTAAGATCAAAAGTAATGAATGGATTCATCGATTTTCATCCACACAACTCAACATGAATGACAATCAATAAGTGGTATATAGGACTAGGCCATGGGCATAGTAGTCGTATACCAGACGTGAATGAACATCACCTCAATGGAAGAATAAGGAACGTATGATATAGTAATGAACTGATGTCTCATCTCGATTAGTTAACCCATCTCTATCAAAACTCAAGATATACTTAGGTTTATCATCGCATCATCTCCCCCTTAGCATCAAGGTTTGTCTCTCTAAGTTTATGAATCAATTCCCTTTACAAGGTTATAAGCTTATATCTCCACACAATTAATAAATCGCTATCCACAAGAATGTGCATCTTAAACTCTTCTGCTATACTATAGCCACATATATAAAATAGCCACTAAGACTCTCTTCAAAGTTACCACTCTTAGCTTCCTCTTGTCCTTATAGAAATCTCTCTATATTTGCTGGTCTTAATGGCGTACATAACCACTTCCCATAACTCATACAATCTAACATCTTCTTTTGCCTGCTAATGCTTAACTTTTGTGCTCTCATAAACTCATTTATATAAGACTTAGACTATAATGGAAAGCTTATCATCATCTACCCATAAGAACCAAACAACTTGGTTATTCGTGATGACAAGGAATGCTTACATCAACTTACTCCACATTGAAAACTTAAATCACTAACTACATTCTTATAGTAGTCATAACTAAGAGTGCCATGCATCCTTACACAATCAGCATCTTCCCCTGGAACACACACTATGGCAAAACCTTAGAGCAAATCTCCACCTAAGACTATCACTCTCACGATGTTATCTCCTCTTTACCGCTACTTCTAAAAATTCAATCTTAGAATCTAGTACTAACATGTGCATCCATCACATACCTCTCCAATATCACACCAACTTACAATTATTACGTAAATTTTAGATCATAAGCCCAATAAAATCTCATGGCGAGTATTCGATCAACACATCCCTTCCTTAGAACTCAGTACCACTCACCTATTCACTACACCTGCCCATCTGGCTAAGCTTATAACCCTATGAATTTCGCAGGGCTCTCCCTTAGAATCATAAGCCTAGTTTTGATCTATCACTTCAAAAGTACTCTATTTTCCCCCTATTCAACCTCCATACTTCACCCTCACTAATAGAATATCAAAATACACCAACATAGACCTTTCTATAGGTTTGACCAGTCTCTAACACATTCTGACACTAACTCTCTCCCTATACCTCATTATGAAAATCATAGGGTACTCACGATTCTTTCATCAAACTTATGAAAATAAAGTCATCACCTCATTACTGACCTAATAGATACATAATTGAAATGATAAGCCTTAATCAATTATCGCTCTGACTAACTCGTCCTCTCCTTTCTATTATCATCATTCTTAGCTCTGGAATAATAGATCTACTCAAGTTATTATAAGACCTCACATCTTACTCTTAGATGGTAACATTAAACGTTTTAGAGACATAAGTTTCTCTCTCATGTATAACATCAAAGAAAGTAAGGGATCGAATCATACCTATCACAACACCTGGGGAGACATCTGGAGAACTTTCCTGATCTTCTCTAACGGGGGGTGCTAGTGTAGAAACCTGAATCATTTTGGCCCTCTTAGGACATTACCTCTTAAGGTGACCCACTTTCTACACTTATAACATCCAGCACTCCCGCTACAAAATTCTCCCAAGTGACACTTGCCACAACATATCTTTCCTCGAGACCTCGAACTACACTAGCCTGTGACTCAGATCCCTGAGCTCTGAGGTTATGAGACCTTGCTTGAAAGTGACTCCTGTTGCTATTCCTCCTAGACTTCTTAAACTTAGGTGGGTTCATCCTCAAGGACTCATGAGCACCAAATATATTTAGAACACCGTGCCTGCCTGTTTCCTATCTAGCAACCAGTATTGTTACAGCCTGGGCCAAAGTCTAGATGACCTGGCAAAGCTCAACATTGCTGACATTAGCCTATGATGGTTGCACTATAGGGAAGGCTAGGCCTATGGGTTCTTCTCGATTCTGGGACTCGAGTTGGCTAGTTTTATGTCTCATCGAATTCCTTTTTTCAGCTCTTTTTGGAAGCATGCTCACAATTCTGGAAACAAGTAACGCATGAATCAAAGGAGAGCTTTCATAGAGCTTAACTCTATCACATGAATTTGGAATAACAAAAAAGTGTAACAATTCCTAACATCTCATAGCCTCCTACTGATAAAGTTGGTCAACAACACACTCATATACAAGACTCTACTAGACACGGCTTCATAGACTCCCTAGGACTCTTGAACTCTGTCCTTTGATACCAAGTTTGTCATGCTCGGGGAGGTATCCTAGCCGTGGCCAACACCCAGAGACTATTGTTAGTCCCCAAGAGAACTACTTGGCCTTATTATATTCATTCAATTAAATAACTCAATACAATCAGTGGAAGACTAATGAAAGTAATAGGCATATCTCATCTAGTCTCAAAATAATATAATATGTAAATGAGCTAGATAGAAAGAAACTATCTCAACAAGTCTCAACATCAACGTTCTACTCTAGTCTATGAAGGCTCTATTACTATCAAATGATGCCAATGAAAAACCCATGGCTACCTCAAATCAAAAATTAAGCTAATCAACATCTAACTCTAATAAGCAGGATGAAATAAATGTAATGAATCCCCTAAAGTAAGGGAGGCTAACCAAATCAACTGAACTGCTCAAATCCTCAATGATGAGCCTATTGACGATCTCTAATCCTATATCTGCATCATGAAATGATGCAGCCACAAGTGGTGTCAGTACGTGGAATATACAATATATAAAATAGTTGAATGAAACATAAATAGGTAGAATAATATGGAACAATGTCAACCCAGAATAATAACCAAATATGAATATCAAGTGTCTATCTAAACAAGAATAAAGAGTAGATAACTGACCCATCAACCAATCAAACTTTATCAATCATCTCATACTCAGCTAAGAGAAACTCAAATTGACTCAGCTCATCTCATCTCGACTCAGAGTACTCAATATCTCAGTCAATAGCTCAAGACATAAGTCAATCATTACGGAACAATCAATTAGACAATCATTAGAGTTTATTTGTGAGTACTCATAGACCATCAAGGTCTGTCAACCTATCATCATGCTCACATCACAATCACAATCAATATTCTCAAATAAAGGCTCTAGACTCGATCCCTAAGTTCATTCATGCGATCATTATCAAATAATAAATAGGGTTTATACAATATCTCATGAAAAGTACTTAATTTAAGAAAATAAGTTTACGATGATCATCAACATATGAAAATACATATAATTCATATAATTTGCAAGAAATAATCAAGATAATACTCCAAGAAATATGTATGAGGACTCATGTAGTCTCAACTCCTCTATGACCATCTATGAGGCACATGGGAGAAAATCTCATGCTTTAGTTAGTCTTATATACCTGGTGTGAAGCTTTCAACAATCAACCCTCAAGATTTGTCCGTTGAACTCTTCAATCTTAAGCTGCTCCTCTCTTCTCTCAAGACCTAGTCTCTTTTCAAGAACATAGAAAGGACTTAGAATGGGGTTTAAAACCCTTTTTACGCCCAAAATAATCTATTTTGATTGTGTTTTGAGTTTAAGAGTGGTTGAGAAATGTCTAGAATGCCCTCACAAATTTAACAAAAAATTTCAGTTCGAGAAAAGTGGGTTCGCAATGAAGACCCATCGCGCGTCAGTGTATTTTTTCAAAAATTTTCCAAATGAGTTTTCTAATCCCTCGAAAAATTGTTTAAAAAGATAAGTTTGTGTCCACTATAGGGGCGAAATGTGCCTCTATCGCGCACACACACTATTTTGATTTTTTGCATAAAAAAATTGTCTTTTGATTCGATTGCTCTAAAAATCAACAGAGATCATTTTTTCACTTAATTTTTCATGTTGATCACATATCTAATCTCGAATTTGCCATCTGAGCATGGGAAGATGTGCTACACACACATCTATCCTCAAGACATATTTTGGTAATTTTACCGGGTATTACATAATAACATTTTAATGCATTATAAATTTTTTTATTTTCATCTTATTTATTGTAATATAAATTAAAAGTATACATATGACTTTTATTAGCTATAATAGTTTGAATAGACATGTTATAATAAAATATTTGAAAACTTGTTGAGATTATTGATAGTTTTAAAAGTTTTTTTAAAGATTTTTTAATTTAAACTATTTGAATGATGTTTAAGTATTCCATCTTTCTTTATTATGTTATGTAGTCTCTATCAATTTTCTGCAATATGGTCTAATGTTTTTGAAAAAACTGATTATGTGGTGCATAATATATAATCTTTTCCTAAAAGTTTTTGTGTGTTGGTTGAAAATATATTTAAAATGAATCATCTTATAATTTTTAACTATGAATCTTTTTTCATAGTCAATAATTATAATATTCAACTTTGAAATTTAGATCGTAACTGTTTGAGCATATGATTTTTCTATGAAAAATAATATTTATTCTGTGACAAAATTCCATTGTAAATAAATTGTAGGTTCAATAGAGACAATTATAAATTTGTCATTAATTGTTTGAATTATTAGTAAAAAAATTATGGTGACAATTGAATATAAAAATTTTTGGCTAAAATTTACAATGATTAACGGCAAATTCTAGTCTGTTGATTATACATAATATATATTTTTCGATAAAGTTTTTAATATCCAAAAACTAACTACTTCTAGCATAAAAAGTGATTTTTCAATAATATAACAATGCATGTCTTTATGACAAAAGAATTTTTGGTATAAAAATCATTTGTCACTAATATATCAATATATTTTTTGCGACAAAAAATTTTCGCATACAAAATTTAACTAATTCAAGGACCAAAAAAAGTTTGTCACTATTGTATCAATATATTTTTTTGCGACAAAATTTTTTTGTTTACAAAATTTAACTAATTTTTGGACAAAATGATTTGTCACTAATGTATCAATATATGTTTTACGACAATAATTTTTTGTATCCAAAATTTAACTTAATTAGGGACGAAAAAGGATTTGTCGCTGATTGGGAACATCATTAGTGACAAAATATTAAGGTCACAATTAAATATAAAATTTTGTGGATAAAACATACAACATTTAAATACCAACTGTAATTTGTTGTTATTACATTAACTTATTTTTAGTGACAATTTCTTTGTGCTTGAAGTTATAACTAATATAAGACAAATAATTGTTAGTCATAAATTGTATGCATTATTAGAGACAGAATAATGTGTCATTGATAATTTAAAAATTTTCATTAATTGTACTTAATAAATGTGCCAAATTATTTTTTGGTGAAAAATTTTAATGAACAAAATTTTGCTACGAAGTTATATGTTTTGTCAGTAAAAGCATTTGCTCATGCATTTAAACACAAAATGTAGTTATTGTCCCAAAAAGTGAATAATTAGTGACGAATTTTATTTTGTATTTAATAATTTCGTATCTAAATATCACATTTCTTGTATATCATTGTGCTAAGACTACACCCAGTGTCACACTATTACCATCATACATAACCTCGAACCGGTTCTATTTGGTGTAATAATGATGGATAGAGATAAACTTTTCTTTAAATCCTTCAAACACTTTTAGACATGCATCACCAAATGCAAAATTTATCTCCTTCTTTAGAAACTGGAACAATGGGTGAGCAATTTTAAGAGAAGTTTTTAGAGATCTGAGAGGCCTGTGCAGATCAGTTCCTGAATCTCCACCAAGAGATATGAGTGTGAGGAAGTATAGCCTTCAATTTAATTTCCTGGCAAGGTATGCTCCTAATATAGTTACTACCATGGCAGATAGAGTTCATCGATATGTAGATGGGTTGGATACGTATTTGGTCAGAGACTGCACCATTGCTTCCTTGAACAAATATATAAACATAGCGAGAATGCAGGCTTTTGCACAAAAATTGGAGGATCATAGGCAGAGAAAGACACAAGAATTGGAAAGAGGGCAAGCCAAGAGGGCCAGGTCTATAAGGCATTTTACATCACCCCAAGGTGAGCTTCGGCCTCAATTTTCTAATAGACCACCTAGGCCATCATCCTCCTACTCTACAGCCGGTGCCCCACCATAACTTCAAGGGTCTAGAAGTAATTAGTTTGGTCAACAAGGTGAGGGATAAGGTATATGGATAATAGGATATTTGACAGGCCAACCACTGACTCCTAGACAGCCTTGTAAATAGTGTGGAAGGAGTCATCTGGGTATATGTCATGTTGGGATAGATATTTGTTATTGGTGTGGTGTGCTAGGGCATATGATAAGAGATTGCCTGAGGAGATGCATGGGTGGTATAGCATAATCTACTGGGTCAATTATTTCATTATTATCACTAGTTCCTCCATTAGGTAGGGGTCAATAAGCCCCTATAGGTCGTGGTAGAGGTGTTAGAGGGGCAGCTAGCTCTAGTGGAGTCCAGAATCGCACTTATACTCTGGAGAGTCAACAAAATTTAGAAGCTTTACCTGATGTGGCCACAGGTATATTGTCCATCTTTTCACATAATTTGTATGCATTAATTGACCCTAGTTCTACACTATCATATATCACTCCACTAGTTGTTGCAAAGCTTAAGAGAATACCCAAATTATTGAGCAAACCATTTGAAGTGTCTACTCCAACTGATGAATTTGTTATGGCTAGAAGGGTTTATTATGACTGTGTAGTAACTGCTTATGATCATGACACATTGGTTGACCTAATTGAGTTAGAAATGGTGGAATTTGATATTATAATGGGTATGGAATGGTTAGCTTCTTATTATGCCACCGTGGATTGTCGAACTAAGAGAGTGTGCTTCCATTTTCCTTATGAGGTAGTTATTGAATGGGAAGGCAATATTGGGGCTCCAAAGGGTAAGTTTATCTCTTATTTTAAGGCAAAAAAGATGATATCCATCTAACTCTTCAATCAATTCTAGTAGTGAATGAATTCATTGATGAGTTCCCTGAAGAACTCCCAGGCTTACCTCCAGAACGAGAAACAACTTTTGGTATTGACTTACTTCTAGGAACTCAACCTATTTCTATCCCTCCATATAGAATGGCCCTGAAAGAATTGCGTAAATTAAAAGAGCAATTAAAAGACTTATTGTAGAAGGGTTTTATAAGAGCTAGTGTGTCCCCCTGGGGTGCACCAGTGTTATTTGTACTAAAAAAGGATGGCACCTTGAGAATGTGTATCAACTATCGACAATTGAATAGTGTGAAAATTAAGAATAAATACCCCCTCCCCAGGATTGACAATTTATTTGATCAGTCACAAGGTGCCAAATGCTTTTCTAAAATTGATTTGAGATCAGGTTATCATCAAGTGAGGGTGAAAGAGAAAGATATACCTAAGACTGCTTTCAGAATGCGCTATGGTTACCTTGAATTTCTTGTTATGTCCTTTGGGCTAACGAATGTACCAACGGTTTTTATGGATCTAATGAATAGGGTATTCAAGCCATTCTTGGATAGTGTTTATAGATGATATTTTGGTATATTCAAGATCAAAAGAGGACCACGTAGATCACCTACGACAGGTGCTACAGATTCTTCGTGATCGACAGTTGTATGCCAAGTTTTCTAAATGTGAATTTTGGCTAAAATCAGTAGCATTCTTGGGTCATATTGTGTCTGAATTGAGAGAATAAAGGTTGATTCACAAAAGATAAAAGATGTGAAAGATTGGCCAAGACTAATAACACCCATGGAAGTTCAGAGCTTCCTAGGCTTGGAAGATTATTACAAGAGGTTTGTTGAAGGTTTTTCTTCTATTTCTGCACCCCTAACAAAGATGACACATAAGCCAACCAAATTCTAATGGAATGATGCGTGTGAAAGGAGCTTCCAGGAGCTAAAAAATAAGATAACATTTGTGCCTGTGCTAGTACTTTTGGAAGGCACTAAGGGGTATGCAGTGTATTGCGATGCTTCAGGAGTTGGCTTAGGCTCTATACTAACACAAAATGGTAGGATAATTGCTTATGCATCTATACAAGTACGACCACATGAGAAAAACTATCCAACACATGATCTTGAGCTAGCAACGATTGTGTTTCCTTTGAAAATATGGCGTCATTTATTTGAATGGGGTTCACGTTGACATATATACTGACCATAAGAGCCTGCAGTGCATCTTTAAGCATAAAGACCTAAACTTAAGACAACGGAGATGGATAGAGCTAAAAAAAGGATTACGATGTTGATATACTATACCATCCAGGGAAGGCAAATGTGGTAGCCGATGCTTTGAGTCATAAGGCAATCATGAATACTGATGATCCAGCTGTGATAAGTGACGGAATGGTTAAGGATCTACGTCATCTAGGCAGTTTAGGAGTTTGCCTTCTTGAAACTCCAAAGGAAGATGTTATTGTGTATAATGCTACGGAGTATTCATTGGTAATGGAGGTGAAAGATAAATAGTTTGAGGATTCCGTTCTACGATAGCTTAAAGAAAAGGTGAGTCAGGGTATGGTAAAGGGCTTTGATCTTACACAAAATAGAGTACTTTACTGCCAAAATAGATTATGTGTGCTTGATATTAGTGGATGAAGAAAGAGGATAATGGAAGAAGCCCATCATTCCTGATATTTCGTCTATCCAAGATCAACTAAGATGTACCATGACCTGAAGCAGATGTTTTGGTGGGGAGGCATGAAAGGACCTTGTATAATTTGTGGCTCAATGTCCAAATTGCCAATAGGTGAAAGTAGAACACCAAAAGCATAGAGGTTATATGCATTGTATAGAACTTCCAACCTAGAAGTGGGATATGATCAATATGGACTTTGTTATCGGTTTGCCTCGCTCATTTAAGAAGTTTGACACCATATGGATAATAGTTGACAGACTTACAAAGTCAGCACGCGTCTTGCCAATTAGGAGTGATTATACAATTGAAGGGTATGCCAAGCTATACCTAAAAGAGATATTTAGGTTACACGAAGTCCCAATTTCCATTATATCTGACTGAGGAGCTCAATTCACTGCAAAGTTTTGGAAGTCCTTCCAAAGGAGTTTAGGGACATAAGTGAATTTGAGTACAACATTCCACCCCCAAATTGAAGGTCAAGTAGAATTCACCATTCAAATACTTGAAGATTTGTTACGAGCTTGTGCATTATATTTTAAAGATAGCTAGGTAGACCATTTGCCACTTATTGAATTTGCCTATAATAATAGCTACCATATGAGTATCAAGATGGCACCTTACGAACCTTTGTATAGGACAAAATATAGGTCACCAATTGGATAGTTTAAAGTGGGTGAAACCACCTTGCTTGGGCCAGATCTAGTATAACAAGCCATGGAAAAAGTGATTCAGCAGCAACTAGAAACAGCCCAAAGTCGTCACAAATCCTATGCGAATGCTAGGAGGAGAGGACTGGAATTCTCAATAAGGTATTGGGTATTTTTAAAGATATATCCAACAAAAGAGGTTATGAGATATTGTAAGAAAGGAAAATTGAGCCCGCGTTACATAGGGCCATATAAAATTATTAAGAGGTTCAGGCAGGTTGCATATGAACTAGAGCTTCCCCAAGAGCTTTCAATGGTTCATCCAGTTTTTCATGTCTCAATGCTTTGAAAATGCATAGGTGACCCATACCATATCACTTCTATTGAGGATGTGCAGGTTACAGAAGATCTCACCTATGAAGAGTTACTTGTTGCCATTCTGGATCGTCAAGTTAAGAAGCTAAGGAATAAAGAAATAGCTTCAGTAAAAGATCTTTGGAAAAACCAGCAAGCTGAAGAAATACATGGAAGGCAGAAGATTTGATGAAATCAAAATACCTTAACTTATTTGAAGCTAAAAAGGAATTCCAACATGAAGAACTGGGACACTAATAGTTATGTGCGATTGAATACATAACATGTTGTCAAATGTTGGTGTAAGTAAAGGTTTAGACTTGATTAAACTATCCAATTATGCTAACATTCGAGGTTGAATTTTCCTAAGGGGGGAGATGTAACACCCTACACTTTACAATACCAGTACAATGCAAATAAAACACAATATGATTTGGTCAAATTAGCGCCCATTTTTAAAAGTGCTCGAATCTCATGTTATAGGGGGATATGTGCATCTAACGCTTAAGAGGCTTGAGCGTATATATATTTTATGTCAAATTGAGGAGATAACAGCCTTAAAAAAAGTGAGAGAAGTGAGGTTCTTATAGAACTTAAGAATCTAGCAAGTGAGTCACCTACTTGCTTAGCTTAAATTGCTAGCTAATCAGAGATGAAGTTCGACATCGAATTTGTCCAAGTCCAATTATAAATAAAGTCTGTCTTAAGGATGTAACTTTAGCCCATATTTTAGTATCATAAATGGACTATATGTTCAACCCAAGGAGGATATTAAAAAGGGCCCAAAGACATCACAATTTCTTGGATACTTTAGACCCAAACTAATTAAGAAGGAAGCTGAAAATGGGCAGCAAAGGCCCAACTAATTTGGAGCCCCAAAAGGCCCAAATGAAAGGAGAAAGGATCTGCATCACTAGCTTGGTGAAATAAGGCTGAGAATGCCTTATAAATGTGGCCAAAATACCACTTTAAAAAGGGTTAAAGCAGCTCCCACAAGTCATTGTTAACTTGACCAACAAAAAGTAAAACAGATTGTCTCCAAGTTTTCTCTCAACGTCTCTTGACTTTGTAAAGAAGCTAAAAGGAACTTCTAGAGTTTTTAAAGAAGGCCTACACCTTGAAGGTAGTGGTAACTAAGTTTACACATGTGTTTAGTATGGTTTTCTTATGAAAAACAACAAGTATATGCTAGTATGTTTGTATTGGAAATTTGGGACAGCATGTATTTAGAAAATTGTTGCACAATTGCCTTTTGTTTTAGTGACTTATATATGGTTTATGGGTTGTATTATGAATAGAAATTGATGTTATTAATATGTTTTTAGGTATCAATATTACCTTAAGGTTGTTTCCCGGATTGTGATTTCATTTAACAAACGCGTTGTATTGTGTTATCTTTAGTGTAATGTTGATTGAAACTTGTGGGCTGTCGGATGGAAAGTTATTGGCTCATGTCCTTCATAACTTCTTGGATGTTGTTATAAGACTGTTTTAGTACAGTTTGTATGTATAAATGTTGTTGGAATGGTTTGGTTAAAGTTGGAATAGGTTTAGAATTGTCGACTTTGAAATGTAGCGAAGGGAGGTAACGTTATATTGTCCATTTGTAGGTTATGTAGAATTGTTATGTGTTCTGCTTTGTGGGCTGTTGTAAGACTGTTCTGGCACTAAACCTAGCTAGACATGATGTGTACATGCGAATGTGTATTAGAAAGTACGATTAGCGGCGGAAAGGTTGAAAGAATACGGTCGGGTTCATAAATACCCGCTTGCTGCCCGTGTGTTGTTTTTTTATGTGATTGGGCTGCCAAGATATATTTATTGGCTTCTAATGTTAGTTTTATAACCTACCATGTTGTATATTAATATTTAGAGTAAGTAAAGGTTATTTTGAGGTAGTAACGAGGTCATACAACAAGGTATGTAAGGCTACTTGATTTCTTATTGTTTGGCATGAAACATAGATAATTTCTTGGCACATAAAGGCACTTGCCAACTCTGTCACAACTATTAACCATGTCTCCACTCTTTGACATGTTCATATGCTTCCATACATAGTCACCTTCAAATATGCATACATACTTGGATATCAAGATACACGACTTCATTCTACTAAATAAAGTTCATGTGTTATTCTGCCTCCTATGCATTTCATTATTTGTGTAACTTACTCCTTTCATTGTGGTGTTGTCTTTTATGATTATTTATGTGTCCGTTGTTGTCTCTAAAGTCTTACTGATACAATATTATGACCACTAAGAGAACCATCTCAAAGTTAATTGAAAAGTAAAGCATATTGCTTATTGATGGGTGGTAGCCCAAGGGTGGAAGAATCACCTTTCGAGGGACGATCCCGATAAAATTCACCACTGATCAGCTGGTCATTTGTTAAATGTTGTGCACAGATTTTATAGTAAAGCTAAAGTAATATAAGAAATATAAAGTACATGATCCCACAATATAACTAAAGATAGTCTCTTATCCTACACCAGTGCATAGTTTCATTTGAATCGTTATTTCATATATAGTATATCCTGCCTTACATACTCAACATATTATCTCGTACTGAAGTCCCTTACAGGGGACCTGCATTTCATGCTACAGGTACAGGTACTAGTAGATCTCCCCAGAAGGAGCACAGGATATCCAGCTATTGATACCAAGCTCCAGGTTGCTCCGGGGCTTTGTGTGTGTCTAGACCTTATATGCTTATATTGTACAATTAGTTGAGGCGAGGCCTGTCCCAACCCTTGTTAGATACTTTCTTTATATAGAGGATTTGTAGGCTATGTATATTAAAGTGTGGTCATATCTCGTACTTTAAACACTGTGGCCCCAATGGCCTAGCCATATGCATTCTCTTTTGGTTTGTTATCACTGTTTATTTTCTTAAAAAGGCATGTCAAATGTAGAAATTCCTTATAATATATATATATAGAACACATATAGATATAGCTTGGTTCTCTAGGACCTTATCGGCAAATGGGTGCCTGTCTGCCCCAATGGGAGTTGGGGCATGACATATAGGAATGATTCTTATGTGTCAGCCCACAACCGTGATGATGTGCCAAGAACTTCGAGGCTTGAAGAGATGTTCAACAAGTTGTTAAAAAGAGTCGATCACTAAGATGAGACCTTCAAAGGAATGAAATTGGATATATCAAGCATAAACCAAAAGATAGAGTCCCACTCTGTGACAATTAAGCATTTGGAACAACAATTTGGGAAACTTTCTTCACAATTGAACCAACGCCAAAAGGGAACCTTACCTAGCAACACAGTTCAAAATCCAAAGAATGATGGGCATTATATCGCAATCATGACTCGGAGTGGAAAAAGCACCATCAGTCCCCCTATGCCATTTGTTGAGGATGTAGTTTATAAAAAGGGCATTGATGGCAAAGTATTGATTGAGGAAGAAAGTCTAGGGAGTGCAAAGCAAAGAGGTGGAAGAGCAAGAGAAAGTCAAGGTGATCCCGAAACCACCTCCCCCTTTCCCTCAAAGACTTAATAAAAAAAGGGAAGATGGCAAATTCAAGTATTTCTTTTCAATGTTAAAATAATTTTCCATCAACATCCCCCTCTTAGAAGATTTGCATAAGATGCCTGGGTACGCCTAGTATATGAAGGATTTGGTGACAAAGAAGCACACTTTGAGTCATGAGCTCTAACAATGTAGTGTTATCATGACCAAGGGCCTTGTTCAAAAATGAGAGGACCCCGGTGTATTCACCATTCTTGCACTATTGGTGATGCTAAATTCGCAAGAGCATTGTGCAATTTAGGAGCGAGTATTAATCTAATACCTTTTGCCATGTTCAATAAACTTGGTATTGGCAATCCTATTTCGACGAGAATGTGGTTGCTCATGGCAAATCAAACTATCAAAAAGATGGAAGGAATACTCTTGATATGCTTGTAAAGGTTGATAAATTCATCTTTCCCATAGATTTTTTGATCCTTGATTGTGAGGTTGATTTCGAGGTGCCCATTATATTGGAAAGACAATTTCTGGCCAATGAGAGAGCCTTGGTGGATATGGATTGGTCAACTATGGTTCAGGGTCAATGATGCAAAAGTGATGTTTGACATCTGCCAATCCATGAAACATTTGGATGAGTTAAAGAGTGAAGTTTGGGCCATTGAAGACTTTTGTTGATGGATGAGGACAAAGTCAAGCCACGATGTTAAACAAGGTACTTCTTGGGAGGCAACCCAAGTATTTTTTTATATTATATTTTTGGACTATTTTAAGTTTATGTCATTTGTTTGACATGCTAGGTAGTAGCTTGATGCTTGTTTAGATGTGTTGAGACATTAGATTAGTTATATTATCCTAGATATTGATGTATTTTGAAGTGTGATTTACAGGAACAAACCAAAAGATAAAGAGTTGAAGAAAATAGCCTATCGAGCAACCTCTCCGAGCATGCCTATGAGTCATAGTGAATTCTATGACTCGTAGTCATGCCTCATAGAGGGAAACAGTAAGTAATTAAAGTTAGCACACACATTATGAGCTAACCTTAAGAATTTTAGGGTCACCTAAGAGTCGTAAGTGGGGTTTGTAGTGCCTAGGTATAGATTCTGAAATTTTTCTAATGTTGGGTCTGCTACGAGACCAGAACCTATGAGTCGACGACTCGTAATTGGGGTTTTCATAGACTCGGAATGAGAAATTTTAAAATTTTACCCAGGTTAAATATATAAGGCGTGAAAATTCATTTGACCCCCCAATTTCTCAATATTTGACTGGTTACTTCCACCCAAAGCTTCCCCATAACCCCTTTTCAACTTCTGCCACCAAATTTTCCATCAACCCAAGTCAATTTTTTATGAGATTTTTTGGCACCAAGACTCTAGGTTTTTTTTCGGCCTCATTCTCGGTTGAGCATTCAATTTTTCTTATTCTTCACTCTCTCAAGTGGTAAGTTTCCTTGTTTGTACACTTATGTGGTGATTGTTATCTATTGTTATGTAATTATGTGTAGTGCAGATTTTGGGTATATACATGAGAAAATACGATTACACAACTGAGAAACTGGAATTTGGTCAGTTTAAATTTATTAATATGATTTTGAATAGTGAAATTATTTTTTATTCATTGAGTGTGGTGATGTTATAGTGATTATGTAGGGGTAATGCATAATTGTGGTCGATGAAGTTCTGAAATCACGCGGGGTTGAAATGTGGAGTTGTCAGTGTGTGTTTATTTATGTTCCCTTGTTTGTACTTCTCCTTGAACTATCTTTAATTCTCCATGAGTTGAATTGTTGTTGATATGAATGAGTTTAGAGATTGGTATTATTAAGTAACTTAGGATGTAAATTAGGGAATGGTTTATATTTTTGCGGAGTAACTCTTGTTTGGGGTTGAAATGCTAGGATGATGAAAACTCTTTGTGTGTTTGAGTTTTACAAAAAAAATATTTCTTTAATGCAAGTTTATTGTTATTTTGGTTCATTCGTGGTTCTTGTCGTAAGGTTATAGGCACCACAGGTGTCTGCTATTTTCTACTACAAGGACCCACTATGAGTTATAGGTCACCCTACGAGTCATAGTGGGTCCTTATAGTAGAAAATAGAAGGCACCTGTGATTCCTTAACACTTATCATACGATACCTATCTATGACTCATAGTAGCTGCTATGAATCATAATAGGGGACTCGTAGGATGTGCCTTATTTATTTTGTATTCTGTTTCCTGCTACTACCCAGACTACGATTTGTAGGTCATCTTACGAGTTGTACCTTTGGCTCGTATCTGGGATCAAAATGATACTTTTAGGCACCTTTGCATTACAAGGATATTATATGACTTGTAGGTCACCCTATGAGTCGTACCTATCCCATCTATCTAGAAACCTGCAACTAAATCAGTGAATTTTTTGTGTTTTTTTATTGCTTCTTTTCTCTTCTTTGTTATTTTCTTAGTTGTTTGCTATTTTAACAAATACTATTGTGCTCACTTTGCTGTTTGTGTTGTCAATTTATAGGTATAATGCCTCTTAAAGACAAACAAGCCATATAGGCCTTCAGGATGAAGTTAGCGGATGAATTCTCCTACACATAATAGACTGAGGGATCTGTCGATGTCCAATGAGCCCAATTGCTGCGAAGTCCATCAGAGTCTGAGTCTGTCAATCTCTGCATCCAACCCCAATACCCTATCATTTAAACTTGACTCCTCATGGAATTGCCTAACAGGTTTCCCTTGCTCTTTTAGCTCTAATCCCTTATCCTAGATCTTTTGCATTCCTAGAACTCCCCATCTTGGATCGACTGGGTACTGTGACTCTATCACCTCGTGCTAAGCATGTGATCCCTCCTTTGATTCTATCTAAGTGTAAGTCGGAGTCATTTGTGGTAAACTACTACCAGAACTAGTTCTATTGTCCTCTTCATCAGACTGGGAGGGGCTCTTTACCTCTACTGGGGCCCAAGCAGTGCGGCCTTGAGTTTGAGGCACATTTGCCTTGGGGTCAACCCCTTATTTGGTCTGATAGTTTTATGTGCCATAATATGTTACTCTCCTCCGAGGCCTACCCAAGAATAAGAAGGCTATTGATCAGCCTAGACTATGAGTAGCTTTAGATAGGGGTTGGACAGTTGATATTTCTGAGGAGACCACTCTATGGGTTCAATTCGAGCCCAATTATAGATTGCCTCATTCCACCGCAGAGTATGATAGAAAAATTTTAGAGATCTGAAAAAACAGTGAAGGAAAAGGATGTTAGGGTCAAAATTGAGCTACTTCGGTGGATAGCTAGCCAGATATGCGAGGAGGGTTTTGAGCCTATATGGGTCACAAACCACACTGATAAGATCATGAAAGCCTACCTCTCTTTTTAAGCCAAGTTTTGGTGGTCTATTATCCATCGGCATATCTAGATAACTTTTATGGATAATGTAATCACCATGGAGCGAGCAGTACTACTAGCCAGTATCTAAGTTGTCTATGAGATTGATTGGAACCAAGTCATGGCTGAGCAGATATACGAGTTTGCTGTCAGGAGTAGCACCTCATTGCCATTCCCTATCTTGATTCATCACTTGTGTAGTATGGTAGGTATTCGTGTTGATCCCTACCATGACCCACATGTAGAGGCCACATGCACCATGGATCCCAGCCTAATCAAGGCTGATGAGAACTTGGTGGCCCTACAAAGAGCAGTTTCACCTCCCATCCCAAACGCCCTACAAAGAGCAGTTTCACCTCCCTTCCCAAACTCATTCTCCATTGATCCATAAGCTCAAGAGCAGAGCCCAGCCACAACCAGTACTACTCCAGCTACTTCAGGGCCATCTCTAGCTTTTGAGATCGAGGTGATTCCATCTTCCAGCACACATGCACTAACATCGTCCAGCATATAGGTTGATTTTCTTATATCTAAAATTACTTTTCAGGCATTAGTGTGCAAGGTAGCCACAGTGGAGTTCCAGTTGCAGTGGTTAGTTGGCCAAATCAAACCATGGGTCAGTCAAATGGTCTAAGCCTCAAAGGAGAGGAAAAAGCCATTTACTCATGATATAATCAATTAGAATTTAGAGTAGTGGATGCCCGAGTATATGCCTTCGAGGAGAGGATCCAAAAGAGGCTCGCAGATGCCCGACGTGCTGACATGAACGCAATGACAGAGGAATTGGCCAAGTTCAAGGTCAACTTGTTGAAGACATTAGTGGCCCCAATACTAGTCCCAAAGGTGGCACCGGCGGGTGATGATATATTTGACTTATTAGAGGATCGCCTACATGCCCATGGGAAGATGCCCCTCGAGAGTGAGGACCCAGTGACGAGCCCCAAGACTGATGATAAGGTAGCAACACTAGAGGAGAAGCCGATACCAAATGAGGTGGTGCAGGAGTCCCTAGCTGTGGAAGCTATATAGAGGGATCGAGAGCAGCGGATAGCACAGGGAGAGAGTAGTTCAAATGCAGCTGTATTCCATACTACAGAGGAGGAGACCGTGGCTCAGGACCCCTAGGACCATACAGATGTAGGTTCTTGAGCACCAAGTGTTTGATATTTTGACCCCTGCCCTTACTTGTTATCTATGGATACTTTGTTCCTTATTTCAGACAATATCTTCTTTTTATTGATATTTTGGATACTTTTTAATGTTTTGTTGTGAATGTTGTTTTTAATTATGTTTGGATGTTTGATTTTGAAATGTTAGATTTCACACATATACACACACACATATATGTTTTGCATATTTGTTTTTAATATGTGTCTGTACTTTGAGAACAAAGTATCTTATTTTGGTGGGGTGTGGGAAGTTATGGATTAGGGTGAAGTCTAAGTAACCTCAAGTCTATAACTTCCCTCATTTTTATCCCAAAGTTTTCCTTCTTTGATTTTTTTTCTTTGTGGATGTTTTAATTTCTATTGAACCGGCATATTTAGATAGTGTAGATAATTCGTCAATATATAGTAGTATTATCTTTTGGCATATATGTATAGTTTTTAAATGCTTTTCTGAATATTTGAAAATTTGGTACCCTCAAAATTTTTGAGATTGTTGTTTGTTTTTGCAATCATACATATGATTATCTGGCAATGTTTGTTTTGATAATGAGAAGGCAAGTTGATGCTTGAAGCATGACCGGTGAGTATATAATTGATTGTGTGTGCAATACCATATGTGTGTGAGCTTAATTTGTCTTATTTATGTATTATATATGGACTCAGAACTTGCCTTGTTACTCTAAGATTGAACTGGTGATTTTGTTGGACTGGGAAAGGATCTTAGGTCATTGTTCTTTTAGTAAAGTTCACTTTTGGCTTAAGTTAAGGATGACTATGAATTGTATCCCTGGTTTGGGGAATATATATTGTGTACTTCACTTCAGGCTAAAAGCCTAAGTTGAGGGTGGCCCTTGTTATGGTACAGTAAGGAAAATGAGGTGGTTAATTGGGAAAAAAAGGAAGAAATGAAGAAGTCATGTGCCGAGTGAAAGAAAAGAAAAGAAAAGTGGCCGTAGATTGAAGAAAATAGCAAAAATGAGTTCAAAAATGAGGTACAGCTGAAAACAAAAGAAAGAAAACACCCGGCAAAAGCTTGAAAAGAAAGAATAAGGGCGGATTTAATGAAAATAGTTGAGTTATGGAGATAAGAATGTTGAAAAACATGGTTCAAGGATAGCGTTTAGTCACTACTTACCTAAAATGCCATACCAAAGCCCCATGATCCTATGTTACAAGCCTTTAAGTCCTCAAGTGATCCGAGTCCACTCAGTTCGGAGTTGAGTATAGAAGCAAATCTATGGTGTTAGTCATTTTTCATGAATTTCATTTGTGAGAGTGGGCATGCTTGCACAGTCCCTGAAATTTAAATGCACTTTGAGTGAGAAAGAGAGACTTCTTTTCTGTGAGAGCATTTGCACTACATGATTGGCATATAACTAATTCAGTGATAGTGGATTGTTGATACTTCTTCATTTGTCATATATGGATTGCCGGATACATCTTTATGTTTTGGTTTGCTTAGTAACTTTACAATAAGGTTTTAAAAGTGAGAGTTAGGTACTTGAATTATAGTTAAGTGATGTATATGTTATTAAAGTAGCTACTATTTTTTTTTCATTGTTTACTTAGATTAACTCATTGCTTGAGGACAAGAAACATTTCTAAGTTAAGGGTGTTGATGTGCTGTCAATACAGCACATTTAGGGCCTAAAACAAGGAATTTTTCGAGTTCTTAACATGACCTTTTATGGCTTTTATGTATTTTACGTTGTTATTGCAAAAATGATAGGTTGACATAATTTTGGGAGAAAATTATAGATTTTGCTAAAGTGTAGGACCTACAAGCCTTCCTACGAGTCGTAGCCTGAGCTGCGATTCATAGGGTGATCTCGTAGGATGAAATAGTGAGCAAAAATAAAAAATCTGCTAACTAGAGGTCAGCCCTACAAAGCACACTCTATGAGTCATAGGTCTCACTAAGACTCATATAGGTGGGTTCGCAGCATGAAATAGAGAGCTAAAAGATTATACCAAGAACTGAAGGCTTAGACTACGAGAGGAACATCCAAGTCGTAGCCCAAACAATAACTCATACTAGTGGGTCATAATAGTCAAGTGCAAAAATGCAAAGTGCCTACTACAAAATCCTGATTATGACTAGTATGTAACCCTATGAGTCATACCTATGCAACGTACCTACTGCCAACTGTCTTTTCTATTTAATTTTAAGTGTGAAATTATAAATACAATCTCATGGGAAACACAATCTCAAGTTATCCCTAAAGTTGAGTGTCTTCCCGCATAGTTAGTATAATGTTTATTTTTAGTTTTGTTCTTCAATCACAACCCCCTATTTAGAGATTTTAGTAATCACGCTTGAAATTATTGGTAGTGGATCTCCATAGTCAAGCCCCATATTTCCTATGGATTCGACCCTAACCTCTAGTTAGGTTAATTGCTGACAGTGACTACTTTCTTCTTGGAGCATGAAAATCATCATGTACAACAACAACTACTATTTGAGTATTCAAACAACACTATTCAAAGTCATATATGGTAGATGTTGTACCTTTTAAATTAGTTGGTTTAAGTCTTTATAGTATAGGCTGCATGGAACATATTTTCTTTAGAAGGCCCTATATAGGGTCTAGGAGATTTAAGATAGGATGAGAAAGCACAAAGTAGGCACCAGAGTATTATTGACTACAGGCATCATCCTTTGTGCTTCAATGTTAGTGTTCTTATGAGTGTCTCTTTGAAGAGCATAATGAGATTTAGGAGGCTAGGCAAGTTTATTGCTAGGTATATATGGCCCTTCAAGATTCTAAGAAGAGTTGGTGAAGTTACTTATAAGTTATCCTAACCTCTGACATTTTTATCCATCTATCCAATTTTTTATGTCTTGATTCTGCATCGGTAAATTTCAGATGAGTCTCATATTCTCTATTATAGTTCAGTTGAGTTGGATGATTGTTTGACCTTTGTAGAGGAATCAGTTGCTATTTTCACCAGAGATGTTAGACGGGTTTCTTTTAGATCCATTCTATGATTAATGTTTGTTTGAGATTGTCCAATCAAGAAAGCTACCCAAGAGATCAAGCAAGAGATGGGGGGGTCAGTTTCTCGACTTAATTGATCCCTTAGGTACCTTTAGACTCCTATTTTAGTAGTGGATATTATAATGAAACTTTAGGTCATTTTCATGTTACTACTTCCTCTTCGTCGATTAAAGCATTTTCATAGTGACCGTAAGTCATATATGACTTTCTACAAGATTGGAAAGATCTGAGAAGTTCTATTACTACCTTCTTTAAAAGCCTTATTTTATGAAAAAGAATCAATCAGACAATAAGAATATTAGAAATATCAATTTTATTAGTACCAAATTGTATTAAATGAAGACTGCTCACAAGTAATGTATCAAAAAGGAAACATATCTTCACAATGATTAAAGATCTGGTAGATTCAAGTCACAAAAGGAAAAGTGTATCTTCAGGAGATAGAATCTCGACACAAAAGAAAGAAGATAAGTTGCCAATGTTTTGGCAAATCAATCATAGATTTGATAGAAGATCACTACCATGAAAAGAATCCAAGATTTATTGGTAAAAGATTCATCAAATTAATTAGAAGATCAGTATCAAGAAAAGATCTAAGATTTAAGACAATTCATCCATAAAAAATCTAGATCAGGAGCTAAACAAGGAAAGAAGATCTGATCTAGCTGCCTAACTAAAAAGCCTTACCTTATTCTTGGATATAGGATCCATCAAAGCCTTAATCCAAGGATTAACTCCCTTGGGGTGCCATCTCTTCTACATAAAAGGAGGCATCCAGGATATCTCAAGACTCATACTAGCCTACTGCATTTCAAGTCTTTCTTAAATACTCTTCATCTTTAGCAAAGCATTGTAATATTTAAAGTTGTTACTGTGAAAGAAAAAGAGAGCGAAAAAAATAAAAAAATTAAAAAAGAGGTCTGTATCAACAGAAAAAGAGAAAATAAAAAAACAAAGAGACAAAATCTGAGTATAGTTTAACTTGAAATTCTTGTAACTCCCACTGTACCAAAGGCTTAAAGAGATATCTCTTGCAACCCAAGAGGATTGGACCTAGGACTCACATTGAATTTGGAATAGTATAAAAGTATCCATTGTGGAATTTTCTTTTTATGCACTTTAAATTTCTACATTCTTATTTAATATGTCCTAGTCGACTACGTGTTATATTAGCTAACTAACTAAGTGCAGATTTAAGTTAAAGAAAAAGGAAGAAAATTCAATTCACCCCCTCCCCTCTTGAACATCCAATTGGTATCAGAGTCTAGCCTCACAATATTTTTTGTCTAACCATAGGTGAGAAAAATATCATGGAAAATCATAATCAAACCATTGGTGCACTGTTTCAAGAAGGAACTTCTCAAACCAGACCTCCTTATTTCAATCGAAAACATTTCTCATTGGAAAATCATAATGGAGACTTTTATCAATTCCTATGATGAGAAAGTTTGGAGCTTATCAAACTTGGTGACATTTCCATCCCCACAACCAAACCAGCAGATAGAAGTACATCAAGCTCTAAAGGAAGTGAGGCTCATATTATTCCTAGTCTGGAAAACTACACTGATGAATAAATAGAAATTATTCAGATAAATTCTAAGTCCAAAATTGTCCTCTACAATACCATTAGTGGTGAAGAATATGAAAAAATCTCAAGTTGCAAGACTGATAATGAAATGTGAGACAAACTAGAGGTCACTTATGGAGGAACTAACAAAGTAAAAGAAACCATTGTCAGACTCCTTGTCTATAAATATGAACTATTTTAAATGAAAGAAGCAGAATCAGTTGAGAGTATGTTTGCACAACTAAACAAAATTATTGGAGAACTCAAGGCCGCTGGAAAGGAATATGCTCCCATAGAGCACATAAGAAGAGTCCTAAGAAGCCTACCACCTTAATGGCATGTCATGGTCATTGTAGCGAAAAGCATAAATGTGAAGAACCTAACCTATGATGAGGTTCGACGAGATCTTACTACTTTCGAGACTACTCATCTAAACAAGAAGACAAAGAAAAATGAGAAAAAAATTTGTTGCCTGCAAAGTCACTAATGATATTCAAGAAGATGAAGATGAATTCAATGAGGATGAAATCACACTGATCACTAGATCCTTCATGAAAATATTCCGATGCAATAGAAATCAAAGAAGAGGTAAGCCAAACAACTCTAGAAATAAGCAAATTACAAACTACAATCAAAATGATGGCAAGTACTATGATTGTGGAAAATTTGGATACATTGCAAGTGAGTGTCCAAAAGTTAAGAGAAGATATCCTCAAGGATATGGAAAAAACAAAGCACTCAGCAATTGGAGTGATGAAGACACATCTGAATATGATCAGGATAATTCTAGAAATGTATGCTTCATTGCCATTGGAGAATCCAACTAGGTACATTTTGATTTTTGTAGAAATTGCAATGAACTAAGAGCTTTACTGGATCAGGCCATCATAGACTTAAAAAGATCATTTGAAAATCTTAGAACCATTGAAGATTAAAAAAAATAAGAGCTTTGAAAATCAAACTCAAAGTTTGTATGTTCAATGGGATATTTTAGATAAAGAAAAATTTTAATTAAAAAAACTCTTAAAAAATGCTCAAAAGTTTTCAAGTCCTAATAAAGAAATCAAGTCAATTGGCTCAAACCAGTTGACTTATTCTCAAAGCGAATACTATGGTCCGTCTGGATATGATAAAACTGGTGAAAGCTCATACTGTTATTGTGGTAAACCTAGTCACTCTTATTGTAGATGCAGATTTCGTATTTCTAAACCAACCAGCATGATCTGGAAAGTCAAAAACACCTCTAACCAAAAGGGACCCAATACACATTGGGTACCTGAAAATAAGTAATCATGTTTTGTAGGAACTCCACTTGAAATCAAAAGGCACATGGTATATTGACAGCGGATGTTCAAATAACATGACCAGCAACAAAAATTTATTCAAATCCATTACTGACTTTAATGGTTGAAAATTCAATTTGCAGATAGCTCGACTAGAATTGTCATTGGTATTGGTACCATCTCTAATGAATCTTATGATATTGCTAGTGTTTGTCTTGTGAAAGTTCTAAGGTACAATCTCCTAAGCATCAGTCAACTGTGTGATTAGAATTTAGAAGTAAGAAAACTGGGTGCACTATTGAGGATGCGTTAGGAAAGAATATTCGTCGTGGAAGCAAGAACAAGAATGTTTACATTCTTGACTCAGTGAAAGGATCCACAAATCACATCTACATTGCATCCATTTTAGAGTATCCATGAGTTTGTCACAAAACTTTAGGCCATGCAAGCATGAGATTAATTAAGAAGCTTGCAAGGCTGGAATTGGTAATTGGACTGCCAAAGCTGGATTACACAAAGGATCACATCTGTGACGCTTGTAATATGGGTAAGTAAACAAGGAACTAATTCTAATCAAAAGGTATTGTTTCTACTACAAAAGCTCTTCAACTTCTTCACATAGATCTCTTTGGTCCAACTAGAACTGCTAGTATTGGTGGAAAAAGCTATGTCTTTGTTATTTTTGATGACTATTCTCATTTAACTTGGATTATATTTTAGCTAATAAAGATGATACTTTAAAGATTTTTGAGTTTTTTGTAAGAAAGTACAGAGAGAAAAGGGCTACTACATTATATCTATCAAAAGTGATCATGGTGGAGAATTCAAAAGCAGAGCCTTTGAAAACTTCTATAATGAAAAAGGATACTCACACAACTTTTCTACTCTATGCTCTCCTCAACAAAATGGAGTCATTGAGAGGAAGAACAGAACTCTTCAAGACATGGCTAGAACCATTATATGTGAACACTCTCTTCCTCACCATTTCTGGCAGAAGCGGTAAGTACAACCTGTTATATTCTTAACAAGTGTCTAATCAAACCCACTCTCAAGGATACTCCATAAAAACTATGGAATGAGAAGAAACCAAACATCAGTTACTTTCATCCATTTGGCTACAAATATTTTCTTCATAACAATGGTAATGATAATCTAGGTAAATTTAACCTTTGCAGCGCTGAAGGTATCTTTCTTGGTTACTCTAACACTAGTAGAGCATATCAAATTTTTAACAAATGTACTTCCTCTATAGAAAAGTCCATACATATTGTTTTTGATGAATCTAACCCTATTCCTGAGAAAAGATGCAGTTCTGATAATGAAGATGCCACTAATAATAATTTGACAACTGCAAAAGTAGTTGCTGAAAAAGATTATTTGACTACTGTTGAAAAAAGTCAACTTGTAGTAGAATCTGGTCCTAATGCATGGAGAATCAGCAGTAGAATATGTCCCTAATGAATGGAGAAGTGAGCTTGACTACCCTAAAAAGTTTATCATTGGTGATGCCAACGATGGATGAGAACATGGGCATCTAGCAAAAGAAATGCCAATATTACTCTCATATCTCAACTTGAACCAAAGAAGGTCAAAGAATCTCTTAAAGACAATGATTGGGTAAATGTGATGAAGGAAGAGTTGGATCAATTTAAAAAGAATCAAGTCTGGACGTTTGTTCCTAAACTTGAAATTATCACTATCATTGGGAAATATATTTAGAAACAAGCTAAACGAGGATGGAGAAGTTACTATAAATAAAGCAAGAGTCATATCTCAAGGTTACTCTCAACAAGAAGGAGTCGACTATGATGAGACTTTCGCTCTTGCAGCAAGGTTAGAGTCTATTCGCATTCTTCTTGCTTATGCTGCCTTTAAGGGTTTTAAACTTTTTTGAATGGACGTTAAAAGTTCCTATTTAAATGGTTTTATTAAAGAAAAGGTTTTTGTAAAATAGCCTCAAGGATTAGAAAACCTAGATTTTCCTTACTATCTGTTTAAATTGTCAAAAGCTCTTTATGGACTCAAACAAGCTCCTAGAGGTAGGTGTCATCACCTAAGCAAATTTCTTTTATCTCATGGGCTCTCATGAGGAAGAATTGACCCATTTTTTATCCAAAAATCTTCCTCTGACAATATTATTATTCAAATTTATGTTGATGATATTATTTTTAGAAGTACTAACCCTGATTTATACAAGGACATTGCCAATCTTATGCAACGCGAATTCGAAATGAGTATGATAGTTAGGCTAACATTTTTTTGGACTTAAATTTTCTCAAATTGATCAAGGGATGGTCGTCTATCAAAGTAAGTATGATTTGGAACTTGTGCAAAAATTTGGTATAGAAGATGTTAAATCCATTAGCACTCCCATGAGTCCTTCCTACAATTTGGATCTTGATCCTAATGGTGAAAGTGTTGATGAATCTGATGTGTTGTCAAAATACAGCACATTTAATACCTAAAACAAGGGATCTTATAAGTTCTTAAAGTGACTTTTTAGTGTTTTGATGTGTTTTTATGTTAATCTTGTAGAAAAGCTAGGTTGGCATGGTTATGAAGAAATATTGAAGATTTTGTTGAAGCATAGGCCATTCGAGCCATCCTACGAGTCGTAACTCATGCTACGAGTTGTAGGTTGTGTCATAGCAGGAAACAGAGACCAAAAATTAGAAATCTGCCAAGTGAAGGTCACCCCTACAAGCCTAGCCTATGATTCATAAGACATACTACAACTCATATAGGTGGACTCATAGCAAGAATCAGAGGGCTAAAATATTAGACCAAAATTTGAAGACCAAGATTATGAGACAAATGTATCAGTTATAGCTCAAGTAATGACTCATACCTATGGGTCGTACCAGTTCAGTCGAAGATGTCAAGATCCTGATACGAGACCCCAACTAAAACTCGTAGGTCCTCCTACGAGTCATAAATACTACACTTATCAGTCACCAGCTGTCTTTTCTATGGAAATTCTAGGATTATTTTGTAAACACTATATATAGTTTAAGTTAGATTTTTTTTAAGAGAGGTCAATCAGTAGACAATTCTCCATTATATTTTGAAGCTTTTCTTAGGTTCTTAGAGTAGTTTATTGTTTTTTATTGAAAAATCCATTTTGGAGATTACAAATCTTGCCTTGTACTCATTGTTGATCAGTCAAGCTTGTGGGTTTGCAACTTGTGGTGCCTATTTCCTTCATTGCTATTGGTAAAACTTTCAACTATGTATTTGTGTGTTTTATCTTAGCGATGAGTAGCTAAGCACCAACAACTTGGGATTATGAGAACCATAGGTAGTTGACTTGAGATGACCTAGGTTTTGTGCATGTCTATGATTGGAGCTTTGCATGTATTGTCTATTTCCCTTCATGATTAATGTTGCTTGGTGGTGGCCAACACCAAACCCCGCTTACTATCAAGATCCCGACCAAGGTAGTGACTAACAAGAAAAGGGAAGTAGATGACAGGATTCGGTTGATATGTTCTCATCTAATCGACCAAACATGACCAAGTTGAGGTTGACTAGGACAACAGGATTGGTTAGTTGACACGCCGTGGTAGCCAACCAAGCTCCATGGGTGAAATTCAACTTTCACCATCACAAGAGGGATAGAAGAACCTAAGTTGTCCTACATGCAATTCACTAATCATAGTTATGTTATCTAGGGTAATTTAGTTAATGAACCATGGGAAACACAATTCCCAAGTTGTCCCCAAAATTGAGTGTTTTCCTGCCATTTAATTAGTGTTTATTTTATGTTGTTTCTGAATCATAAACCCCCCTTCTCCCATTTAGAGATTGTAGCTATAGGTACCAGAAATGATTAGTAGTGAAATCTTATAGTCAAGCCCTGTATACCCTATGGATCAGACCCTAACCTTGGTTAGGTTAATTACTAATAGCGATTGTTTTCTTATTGGAGCATGACCATCATCAGAATCCAAGTACAGAGGTAGGACTGGTGTTGACACCCAATTTTTACCCTCCACGGTGTCAAATTAATCATCGAGCTTTATTTTTATTTTAATGACTTTTACACCATTATTAAAAAATATATATATTTAAGGTGGGCGCGTGATACCCACACACACCCAATTCCCATTTTATCATCATTCTTCTTCTTCTTCTTCATTTTTTTCCATTTCAACGAGCAAAAAACCAGAAACCAAAATTCCAAACTCCAAACCCTAGCTGGAACCTCCCTCAACCAACCAACCCTGACACGTCTATCTTCTCTGTTACGATACAAATCGCACCAATGAACTCTCTATCAAGGCTGACAAATGCACCATCCCTATGATTCCTTTGTTCTCCATGTGTGCCTAAGAAGATGCTCGAAACCCATCCCTTCTTGTCAAATTTATCTGTTACTTTGCCCTAATTTTAGGGTTATTTAAGCTCTGAGTTATCAATTCGAAAGGGGGCCAAAAAAAACAAATAAGGAGTGTAGTCAACCATCAATGGTCAAGAACCTTAGCAATACCCAATTGATTCCAGGTCAATTTTAGCCGAAAGCTCTAGTCAGTTGCTACAACTCCTATTTCAGTGGTGTTGAAGTTTGTTGTTTAAGCTCATCATCATCCTTAGTTTGTTGCCCCGATAAAGGTAATACTCCAATCTCACCTTTCATCTCGAGTTTCATATACTGTGAATGAATGTTCGAAGTCGCATCCAAGTATGCTGTTTGCGGTTAGTTGCTAACTAAAAAATCTTATTGTGATGAGTTAATGGCATGGTGATGTTATTAGTTGTTGTTAAATTGGTGTCCAGAAGTCATAGGATCATGCTCATTGTTTCGTTTGTGCTTTATGTTGTTCCAGTTGTTTTGTTTCAAATTTTATTTGACTACAGATGCTTGAAATAGCTAGCCTTCACTAGTTCAGCATGTTATATGTTAAGTATTTGCTTTGGGATGCAGTGATTCCAAGTATATGATGTTATGTGGAAAACACTCTTGTTCTGCTGCATATTTTATTCATCGTTGTTGTCATTTAAAAATGCTAATCTTAAGTCGCTAAGATAGTGCTATAACGGTGTCAATCTAGTTGTTTTTTACTCGGCTTTTTCTGATTTTTGAAGTTTAAATGACCGTCATTTTACATTTTATACAGCCAAATTGAGATACCACATAAAAACTCGAATGTTGTAAGTCTGTACAATCGGCTTTGATGTTTCGAAATGCTATAACTGCAATACTGATGCCGCTGTGATCTTGTTGTTAAGTTGATGAGCTTATGATATTAAAAATTGCTACAAATTATGTTTCAATCCCACTTTAGTATGCCAAATCTTTCAAGCTTGGGGATTTTGTCTGCCCTAATGTATCTCAAGAGTTTAAAATGGTTTGCCCGTAATCTTTGGGCTTCACAAGTTAGTGTCTTGGTATATGCTTAAGTTTTCTTATTAAAATGATTTTAAATCTGTAGGAATTTGAAATTTTATTTCGATCTTTGCTTTATCATTATTGTTCTTCTAATTTGTGTTCAGTTTAGCATGCTATGAATGTTTCCATATCTGTCTCTGTCTTCTCTATTATGAACCTGGTTCGTTACCCTAACTTCGTTGTGGTTTTAAGCTAATGTTTGTTTCAAGATTGATTGGGATGTTTCCACTTCTACATCTAGTTTTCTTCCAGCACATTAAGAGCACGAGAATTAGTTCGAATCTCAAGCTTCTTGAATACCTCATCATCAATCAATACTGAGTTGTGTTGTCCTTCTTAAGTCCATTGAGAGTGTCATTAATATCTCTCTACTTTGTTATTAACTTACAAGGAATAAGTTTAGGTAAAATGCAAGTCATAAACTGGTCCTTTGTTTTGTATTACTGAATAATCATATAAAGTTTAAGGTTGTTTCCTATATGGTTGTTCCCTGGTTCTGCATTACTGAATATGGTTGCTTGAATGATATTGAGATTGCTTCTTTGCATGTCCATTTCAAATTACAAGTTTTGGACTCCATGTTTGCTTAAATCTTGCATTAACACAGTTCCGATTAGTTTGGATGTAGTCTCAGCCGTCATGTTCAAATTATATTTGTTTGGTTTATATTGTTTTGAGTTGGTTTGAGGATTAAAAGGTTTAAATTGGCCTCTAGTATGTTTCATATATATCTCTTACTAATCTGCAATTTTATTTCTTTGCATGAACAACGCTCTGAGCCATTTTCGGACTCTCTCATTTGCATTTCGTTTGGGCATGAAGGCCCACACTTCCGCTTCTTTGAGTCAGCCCAGTCTACGGTAGA
>JAOTQJ010148853.1:0-32875 GCA_025642045.1 Solanum sejunctum
CTGGTGTTATGCTGTGGTATGGCGCGAGTTTGGAGGTCGCCATCGTTCCCGTCCGATATGCATTATTTTGATATTTTTAATAAAGAGATATTTTGATGTTTACATACAGGTTTCACTTATACATTTTATTCAGGTTATTACTCACTTATATTTTGTACTTTTCGATTTATATATTTGGTATGTTTTTCGTACTGACCCCCTTCCTTTGGTGGGTTGCGTTCATGCCCATAGGTACCAATGTACAAGTTAGAGAGCCCTCTTCTTAGGATCTTTGTCTACCATTGACGTGCTCCATTTGCATCAGGAGCAGATCTTTTGGTATATACATATACCCTTATTTTCTATATTTTGCATTTATGTATATTCGAGGGTATGACAGGGCCTTGTCCCATCCTATGATTTAGTTCGTATGTGTAGAGGTCTGTGGATACATGTGGGTGTGGGATATTGTGTTTGGTATGACTTCGTATGTATGATACGTTTGTTAGGCTGTTCTACCGCAG
Source organism: Solanum sejunctum (assembly GCA_025642045.1). Lineage (NCBI taxonomy): Eukaryota > Viridiplantae > Streptophyta > Magnoliopsida > Solanales > Solanaceae > Solanum > Solanum sejunctum. Next base: position 504 of record JAOTQJ010148853.1, read on the forward strand.
CTGTGACCTTGTCGGCCTGCATTTATATGTATATTGATGTTTGGTGTTTGCTAGGATCGTTGTTTGCAGGTGTGGTTAGTCAGTAAAACAGAGGAAATTCTGCCGAAATTTTGATAAATTTCTTAGCCATTATAAAGGAAAATCCAATTTAGTGTTTGTCCGGGTGCCCAATCGGCACTAGTCACGACCCGTAGGTTGGGTTGTGACACAATAGTAACATTTGAATGACTTGTCAAATATGCACGGGATCTGCAAAAATTCAAGTACATCATTTGCAATCATCCATCCATTCAACTCAAAGAGAAGAAAAAAAAGTACAAACAGCAAATAAATACTACTCTATTACGACTCGAATTAAAATTTATTAATAACCCAAAAAGTTAAAAAAATTTTGCATATTCATCAAAACATCGAAGTAAACACCATTGTCTTAGCCCATTCATTAAAAAACATAAATTAACAATCATCCAAATGATAGGGAAATTTGCATGCTCACCCTCTCATGAAAAATAAGCATTTCCCGCAATGTTCAAAGGACAATAGAGATTACGTATAAGAGAAAGAAATGAGTTTGAGACACTCCCTGGTCATATCAATGCTTCTATGGTGGTGATAGAGTTGATGAAGTGGACATGTGGGCATCCATACCCTCATCTATCGATTACTCTCGAGATCAACAAAGACTGTGCGAACTCAGGCAAACTCACACCGGATGTGCTTATCATGGACTTGTACAAGATAGATATTGCTTTCACAATGCCAAAGATTTGGATCTCTACCAAAGCTAGCTCCTCATGGTCCTCTTGGCTAGGCTTCGGTCCCACTGTCTCGTTAATAGTCTCCAGGGTGCTCATCTCCTAAATTTCTTCACCGCCATCACCTAGAACATTCATGTTCAATTCATAATTGGGGACCACAGCCACATCCACTTTGAGTGGATCTTCTAACCTATTAAAGAAAGTGCTCAAGTCCGTAGACCGAAGGTCTGCCATCTCCTTCTTTAATAAATCAAGATCAACTTTCAAAGTCGATGCCACCACCTGCCTTCTCAACTGCTACCAATCTATCTTTCAAGCTAGCCAACTCTTTCCCATGGTCATCAACCATCAACTCGAGTCCTCTTATCCTTAGTTTGTGGGCCTCTATTAAGTCTTGTTATTTTGCCTCAGCCATAATATATGGCCTCAGAGGTTTAGCTATGGCAGCCTCAATTAGCTTAGGCACAGATGGCTCAACCCTTATGGACCGAACATTAACTACTTTGGCCAGCCAGCCAAAGCAAGAATGTAAGGACTTAGACCTTTTAAGGCCTTAATGAAGCATGGAATTTTGGTTCTCAGAAGTTTTTGACAAAGGTGTCACCATATGAGCACCTCCATAATCCGTGGAGTAGTTCACAAGCCATTGAGAAGTCCATGAGATGTGAAGGGTGCCTTGAGGTAGCCCTTAGCCTTGTGTGTAGTATGTTTGTGATATGGTGGAGTTCAAGAATAAGTGGCTCATGGTAAGAGCCTTGGGCTTGAAAACCACTTTTTAGCTAATGCATCTTATACACGAAACCCTATACGAGTACCATAGCACCATACAACTTGTCCTAAGTATGGAATCACTATCTTGGAACTTAGCCAGTGTTAAGTTTCTAAGTATTGTCTCACTGGGCACCTATATGGTCTGTGTGACTTCATACTACCTGTGTGATTCCTTGACAAGACCCTGACAACTTTTTAGTGTTCATTTCATTAATGTCTTTCTCATAATTTTGGATATTTCTTATTGTCATTTGTGGCTTTCTAACCTATCCTAAACCCCTGAAAAGACCTATACTCCTCTATTCTTATTCAAATTCATTCCATACACTTAGAATATTTAGATTCACTCATCTAAAGAACTCCTCTCAAGTGTGCCATTGGAGAATTATCTTAGAACTTAAGGAAGGATCTTCTTCCTCAATCAATTTCTTCTTGATTATTCTCAATTATCTAAGATATATGGATTAAATCATCATCCCTTTCTACCATAAAGACATGGAATTCTTTTTACTCTTTGATTTATTACAAGTTTACTTCGAATATGAGTCTTTTTAATTATTGTTTATTTCATTCAATTGAGATTGGAGCTATGTTTAATTGATATTTTTAAAGTGATTTAAGCCCTAATATGTTGAATTGTATTGATATTATGAAGATTTAAAAATTCACGTCTCCTTTACATTGTCACGCCCCAGACCTAGGGTCTAGACGTGACAGGCAAATGTGGAATTCAAAAGAACCCCAAACAAGCCTCATAGCATATCATTACACATCCTTGGCTATGGAAGCAATTAAAATAACAATAAGAGATAAGTATAAGAAAGGCATTTAGGGATAAGGGTAAACTTCATATCATATTATCAAGAAACAAGAGAATCAAGGCTCATAACATAGATACAAAATATATCCAACAACACCTCTACTATATAGATAAGAGTGGTGGCCATGACTAACAATCGGGCTCACCCTCATAGTCAATACATGAATAAAGGTAAGATAGTCTTAGTACATAGCAAGAGACCATAAGCAACGTTCATAAAATGGAGGACTCACCAACAAGCTTGAGAGACAATCGTACTAGCCACATGGAGGAGGAGGATAATCAAGTGGTGCACCGGTTCCTACATGGTGACATCATGTAGGCATAGAGTATGCATTAATACATTTAAATATACTAAGTATAGAGAATGCAATGTAACAAATGATAGTAACATAATCAAAATGCATAAGAATAGGCAATAAGTACATATAGCAATATTGAATGCATGGAAGATGCTCATAGTAAATCATGCTTATATGGATCATAAAGTAAGTGTAAGGAGTGACCATTCTTAGTGCAACCCAAGGCCTACCACCGCATTGGATAGGCACATGAGGTACAAACCTATTCATGAGGTTGATAGAGTGAAAACCCCCTAACAAGGTTGATGGGTACAAATCCCCAACAAGGTTGATGGGTACAAACCCCCAAATAAAGTTACCCAAGCCTACCACCCCCCGAATTAGGCGATCGAGGTACAAACCACTTAATAGGTTACCCAAGCGTACAACCCTCTGAGCTAGGCTTGGTCATCCCCTACACTATATAGAGATACTATCATATACATATATACTCCTTTCATCATCATATACATATATTCCTTTTCATCATCATATACATATATTCCTTTTCATCATCATTCCTTCATCCTTTCATCATCATAAAGTCATTCAATTCATAAGACATGCATAGGATCTTCAATTCCTCAAGAAACTATAACCGAATATTTTATCAAACACTTAGAAGGTGTGTAGTGCTAGTGTAAAATCATGCAATTCAAAAGTGTTATCATGCTAGAAAATCTAATATAAATCCTTCAATAGATATTTGGTAATACCCTCAACAAATGTACATCAAAATCCTTCATTAAAGCTCATATTAAATCTTAGATTCATATCCCAAAACATAGTGAAATAATCACAATTTCATAAACCCTGACATAGTGAGCAGTGATTTTCATAATAATTAAGACCCATTTGTAAATCAACCTTAAATGACGCAAATTAGATTAAAAGGAAGCTTGGGTATCATGAATGGAAGAAAAACATGAAAGAAACCCATATAACGTAGCTTTGGAGATGAAATAGATGAAGATTGGAGATGAAGACTTGAAGCATGAGAAGAAATCCTTAGATTCGGAGAGGATTTTGAGACTTGAATTTAGGAGTAAAATATTTGGCTAAGGGTTTGAATGAGTATAGGAAAATGTTTAGAATGATATGAGGGTGAAAATGGCTAATTATAGGTAATTTCACATTTGGGAACACGTAGGCCCAAGACTTAAAAGTCTTGGACAAAGTAAAAAACTGGACAAAGAAATACACAGAGGTGCGCCCTTAGCGCGTCGTGTCAGGGACGTAGAAACCTCTCTAGAAATTGCATTTTATGATTTCCAAATTTTGATATGGTTGCTACTAAATTGGGGTTAGACCTATTTTTCACTTAATTTGACCCCCTGAACAAGAATACATAAATCGTCATGAACTTTTCAATTTAAACATGAATGTTTGCATATGTCATGGGTTGAACTTAGACTTGAAATTACATAGGGGACTTAGAGTGATACCTTAGGCTTGAGTGGAGTGAAAAAGCTAAGGGATATCGCTTTTGCATGTCCGCTTCGGCCTCCCATGTAGCACTTTTGGCTTGTTGTTTCTTCCAAAGGACCTTAACGGAAGCCCAATCCTTGTTTCTCAATCTCTTCACTTGACTATCCAAAATCTAAATCGAAACCTCTTCATAACTCCAGTTTTTTTCAACTACCTCCACAACATCAAGAGACAAAATAGCATTGGGATTACCCACACATTTCCCCAACATAGATACATGAAAGACCAGATGAACTAATTCCATTTCTCTAGGCAAATCCAACATGTAGGTCACCTTATCGATCCTTCTCATCACCCTATAAGGTCCCAAAAATTTAGATCTAAACTTTCCATTCTTAATAAAATGGACCACACACTTCATGGGTGACACCTTCAAATAAACCCAATCATTAACTTCAAATTCAAGCTCCCTTGTCCTCACATCGGCATAAGACTTTTGACAAATTTGGGCCATCTTCAATCTTTACCTAATCATCCTAACCTTCTCAAGAGACTCCATAACCAGATCTGTTCCTAACAAGGCCACCTCACAAAGCTCAAACCATCTAACTGGTAATCTACAACGTCTACCATAAAGAGCCTCAAATGAAGCCATACCAATTTTAGAATAATAGCTATTATTGTAGGCAAACTCAATCAATGGGAGATGATTATCCTAACTATCTTTGATATCCAACACACAAGCTCTACGCATATCCTCAAGGGTTTGGATGGTCCATTAGGCTTGGCCATCTGTTTGAGGGTAGAAGGCCGTAGAAAGCTTAACTCTAGTCTTTGGAAAGATCTCCAAAAATGTAAAGTAAATTATGCTCCTTGATCTGAAATGATGGACAAAGGAACCCCGTGCAATCTCACAAAGTCATGGGTGTACAACCTAGTATACTCTTCAGACCCATATGTGGCCTTAACCAGTAGAAAGTGAGCCAATTTCATCATCTTATCAACCATAACCTAGATAGAATCAAAACCTTTTTCTAGTCTTTGGCTGACCAACAAAAAAAGTCATATTAATCACCTCCCACTTCCAAGTAGGAACCTCTATGTCTTGGATTAGGCCACCCGACCTTTGATGTCCAACTTTGACTTGTCAACAACTGTGACAACCGAAAATGAATTTGAAAATGTCCCTCTTCATGTCTCCCCACCAATACACCTCTCTCAAATTCTATACATTTTAGTAGAACCGAGTTGAATAGAATAAGACGAATTATGGACCTCATCAAGGATCTTTTCTATTAAGTCATCAACACAAGGCATGCACAACCTACATTGGTATCTAAGAGCACCATCCCCTCCCCCCCAAGGAGAAAACCTCTACTTTACCTCTTTCACCAAGGCCTTCAATTTTAACAACGAAGGGCAAAGATCTTGTTTAGCTTGTACCTTCTCAACCAGTGAGGATTTAGAACATCAATAACAACAACACTATTATCCACTTCCCTCAACCTAACTCCTAGTCTAGCCAAACAATGGACCTCCCTAGCCACCTCTATATCACCACTATTAACATGAACTAGGCTACCCATAAACACCCTACTCAAGGCATCTACCACCATATTAGCCTTACCCAAATGATAATGCACACTCATATCATAGTTTTAAGGAGTTCTAGCCACCTTGTTTTTGTCAAGTTGAGATCTTTTTGAGTGAAAACATATTGGAGCATCTTATGATCGGTGAATACATCAACATGCACCCCAGACAAGTAATGATGCCAAATCTTTAATGCAAATATTTGTTGGTGGCTAGTTCAAGATCTTGGGTAGGGTAGTTCTTTTCATGCACCTTTAGTTTCCTAGAAGCATAGGCTATGACCTTACTATTTTGCATTAGGACACAACCTAACCTAACTTTAGAAGCATCATAATACACAATAAATCCCTATAGCCGATCTAGTAGTGACAATATAGGAGCAGACACAAGCTTATCTTTCAAGGTTTAGAAGCTTCTCTCATACTCATCGGTCTACCCAAACTTAGGCTTCTTTTGAGTCAACTTTGTCATAGAGGAAGTAGCAGAAGGGAACCTATTTATGAACCTTCGACAATACCCCGCTAAGCCCAAGAAACTCCTAATGTCCGATGGGGTTAATGGTCTATGCCAATTTTTAATCACATCGCTCTTCTTAGGATCCACCTTAATTCCATCCCTCGACACCACATGTCCTCAGAAGGAATCCTCCTTCAACATAAATTCACACTTTTCATATTTAGCATATAGCCTCTTGTCCCTAAATCTTTGCAATACAACCCTCAAATGAGCCCTATTCTCCTTCTCACCACGAGAATAGATCAAAATATCATCAATGAAAACCATAAAAAATGAATCAAGGTAGGGTTTGAAGATCCTATTCATAAGGTCCATGAAGATGGTTGGTGCATTGGTCATCCCAAAAGACATTACAACAAACTCGTAATGCTCATATCTAGAACAAAAGGGCATCTTGGGAATTTCACATAGCCTCACCTTCACTTAAGGATATCCAAATTGAAGATCAATCTTAAAGCAATGGCTAGCCCCTTGCAATTGGTCAAACAAATCATCAATCCTTGGAAGGGGATACCTATTCTTGATGGCGACCCAATTGAGTTGTCGGTAGTCAATACACATGCCAAGGGACCCATCCTTCATTTTCACAAACAACACCAGTGTATCCCAAGGTGATTGACTAGGCATAATAAATCCTTTCTACAACAAGTCCCTCAATTATTCCTTCAACTCCATTGGGTCCATGCAGTAAAGAGGAATAGAAATAGGTTAAGTATTGGGAAGGAAATCTATACCAAAATCTATTTTCCTTTCGGGAGTTAGATTAGGAAGGTCATTTGGGAAAACATCAAAGGACTCATTAATAACCAGAAGTGACTCTATAGGAAGGACTTTGGACTCCATATCCCTAACCCTCAAAAGATGGTAAAGACACCCCTTAGAGATCAACTTACAAGCCTTAATGCAAGAGATGAACCTACCCTTGACCACCACATCATAACTCTGCCCACTCAAGGATATGTTCATTTAGGAATTAGAATTTGACCTTATGGGTGCTACAATCAACAGAAGCATAGTACGCATACAACCAATCCATCCCAAGAATGACATCAAAATCAACCATGTCCAACTCAACAAGATCACAAGGCAATATTTTATGCAAGATGCAAATAGGAAAACTTCTATAGACTTTTCTAGCAATAATAGGTGCATTAATAGGAGTAGACACCTCATATAACTCATTCAATAATTCGATCTCAACATGAAATCTTTTGGCAACAAAGGGGGTAACAAAAGAAAGAGTGGCAGCCAGATCAATCAATGCATACACATCAAAGTCAAAGATTTTTAACATATTAGTAACAACATCGGGGACCTCAGAAACCATTTGCCTCCAATGCAAAGCATAAAACCAATTGTGCCTTGGGGCACCATCTTGTCTGCCACCTCTCCACAAAGAAACAACATTAGTTCCTTGAGGATAAATCTCCTTACCCTTATTGCGATTTCAAGGGCAATCTATTACTCTATGCCCTTTTTCCCCACAACCATAGCAAGCATCAGTATCCCTAAAGCATGGGCCACCATGACCCTCACCATACTTCAGATAAACATTAATAGGAGCCACACCCCAGCCACCTTGGGCCAAAGAAAAATCATTTGCAACCTTCTTTTGAAATTCATGAGAAGACCCTTAGTATCAATGTAATCGGCCACTCTTTTGGAATTTACCCTTAAAATGGCCTTCTTACCCTTGTGACCCCTCATCTTTCTCAATTTCTCCTCATCCATTTGTTCAGCATAGGTCATCAAAGTGACAAGTCCATGTCACTAATCAACTTGCCAGACCAACATTCTTCACTCACTAAGTCGGATACACCCATCATGAACTTGTTCATTCTCAACCTTGGGTCGACAACTATGTATGAGCAAAATTTGTATATTGGGTGAACTTGAGGGCATACTCCCTCGCACTCCTAGACCCTTGTCTTAAATTAATAAATTTCACCAATTTAGCTTCAATAAGTTCAAGGGGGAAGAACCGATTAAGGAAGGCCACCTTGAACACTTCCCATAGAATAACATTGTTGACCCTCTTTTCCTCTTTTCATTCATTGTACCATATTTGTGCTACCCTATTGAGTTTGTAGGTCGCCAACTCTGCCTTATCCTCTGTCTCAAACCATGATAGACAAAATCTTGTAGCTCTCATCAATGAACTCTTGAAAGTCCTCACTCATCTTTGATACATAGAATTTTGGAGGATTCATCCTTATGAAATCTCTCACCCAATATGCCAATGCAAGAGCATAGGGTGCTTCGGCCCCTTGGTTGGATTGATTAGCCACCACTTATGCAAGTAAAGTAAGAGCATCCCTAAGTTCTCCATTAGCCTATTACTCCTCGGGTGTGTGGGCTTGTCTTCCTCTTATGTTAGGCCTGATTTAGAATAGAAAAGGATGATCATTAGGGGGGGAACTTACTTCAACTTTATAGCACAACTTAGAACATGAAGAAGGGAAACATTTCCTAAACATCTCATAGCCTCTTACACATAGTTGTGATGCACAACACAACTATGAATAAGACTCTAATTAACGTGGTATGTTGGACTCTAAGAATCTAACTACCTAGTATTATGATCTTATCTTAGTCACGACTCAGAACTGGGCCTAGACATGACCAGCGAATGGGGAACCCGAAAAAACACAAATAAGCCTTATAGCATATAATTACGCATCCTTGGTTGAGGAAGAAATTAAAATAAGAACAAAAGATAAGCAAAAGCAAGGGATTTAGGGCTAAGGGTAAAATTCCATATCATATCATCAAGAAATAAGAGACTCAAGGCTCATAGCATAGATACACAACATGTCCAACAATACCTATACTACATAGATAAAAATAGCGGCCACGACAAACAATTGGACTCACCCTTATAGTCAATACATGAATAAAGGTAAGGTAGTCTTATAACATAGCAAGAGATCATAAGAAATATCTCCAAAATAGAGGACTCACGAACAAGCTTGGGAGAGAATCATACTAGCCATGTGGAGGAGGAGGATAATTAAGCGATGCACCAGTTCCTATATGGTGAAATCATATAGGCATAGAGTGTGTGTTAGTATGTTTGAATGTACAAAGTATATAGAAAGCAATGCAACAAGTGATGGTAACATAATTGAAATGCATAAGCATAGGAATGAGTACATATAGCAATATGACATGTATGGAAATAATGCTTATATAGATCATAAAGTAATTGTAAGGAGTGACCATTCTTAGTGCAAGACAAGTCCTACCACACCCTCGGATAGGCGAATGAGGTACAAACCAATTCATGAGATTTATATAGTACAAACCCTCTAACAAGGTTGATAGAGTACAAACCCTCCAACAAGGTTGATGGGTACAAATCCCCAACAAGGTTACCCGAGCATACCACCCTCTGAATTAGTTGATTAAGGTACAAACCCCTTAATAGGTTACTCGAGTGTACAACCCCCTAAGCTAGGCTTGGCCATCCCTTACACTACATAAAAATAGTATCATATACATATACACTCCTTTCATCATCATATACATACATTCCTTTTCATTATCATTCCTTCATCCTTTCATAATCATTTCATCATCATACAGTCATTAAAAATTCATAAGACATCCATATGACCTTCAATTCCTCAAGAAACCATAACTGGATAATTTATCAAACATTGAGAGGGTGTGTAGTGCTAGTGTATAACCATGCAATTCAAGAGTGTTATGATTGTAGAAAATCCAATGTAAATCCATCAAAGATTCTTGGTAACACCCTCAAGCAATATACATCAAAATCGTTCATCAAAGCTCACATTAGATCTTAGATTCATAGTCCAAAACATGGTAAAATAGTCACAATTTCATAAACCCTGCCATAGTGAGCAGTGATTTTCATAATTATTTTAAGACTCATTTGTAAATCAACATTAAATGATGCAAATCAGAGTAAAAAGAAGCTTGGGTATCATGGGTGGAAGTAACCCATGAAAGAAACCCATATACCTTAGTTTTGGAGATAAGCTGAATGAAGATTGGAGATGGATACTTGAAGCTTGGGAGGAAATCTTTAGATCTGAAGAGTGTTTTGACACTTGAATTTAGAAGTACAGTGAAATGTTTAGAATGATATGAAGGTGAAAAAAGGCTAAGTATAGGTATTTTCACATTTGGAAACACTTAGGTATAAGAATTAAAAGTCTTGGACCGAAGTCCAAAAATAGAAAAAATGATACACAGAGTCGCACCCTTGGGGCATCGCGCAAGGGGTGCAGAAACCTTTCTGGAAATCGCATTTTATGATTTCCAAATTTTGATATGGTTACTCTTAAATTGGGTTAGACCCATTTTCAACTCAATTTGACCCTATGAACAAGAATATGAAGTCAAATTTTTGATATTGTGCATGAATTTTGAGATTTATAGAAATTATGATTTTGGGCACTTTCGAGACACATTTTCGGGGACTTTTGGGGGTCATTACATAAATGTTGATTTAGGTATGGGTAATCTGTAATATGCTTTAATTGTGAATTTATTCATGGATTTACTTTGAATTTCATCTTATATTGTTGATTTAAGTATGAATCTTTGTTGCCCATATTATTCTCTCATCATTTATGGCATATAGATATATGAACATTGTTTCTCATGAAGTTGTTGTGGGTTAAGTCCCAATTATGATGATGTCTATGTTTTTATGAAAAATATGGGTATGATAAGAATGTAATCATATAATGTTTATGATATGATTCCTTTAGCAAATGATAGGTGTTTTACACCAAGCTATTCCTATGCATGAAAGTATAACATGAAGTAAGATTTGATTTTTTATCACAAGTATGTATGATTATGAAGTATATTTTGCTTTTAAGACTAAGTATGCATGTTAATATTTAACAAGACTTATGTATCTTTTATAAGCACATATATGTATATGTATTCTCATGGGATGATGACTTACTGAGTGGGCTTGTGTGAAGGGGGATATCCCCAAGGTCGCTTATATAAATCTTCAAATCCCATAACTATGTGCCAATATATATTCATGTTTATACCCCTTTAAGGGATGATGAATGTTAATGGATCTACCTTTGGCAAGTAGGTCACCTCTTAATCCACTGGGAAGATGATGAAGTTCCAAGTTATAGCTCACTCGATCTTTGCTTAAGGTCTCATCCTCGATATGTACAAAGTATTTTGACATTTATGAATCATGGATTTCATGGCATATTGATATATTATTCTTTCTTATGTACTCCTTTCTGTATGTGCCATTATCATCTAACATTGAATGCAGGTTTAATGAGATCATATGCATTGCATGCCCACATACTTAGTATATTCAAACATACCAACGTATACTCTTTGCCTACATGATTTAACCATGTAGGGATCGGAGACTACCTTCATCCACCTCTTAACAATTAGTTTGGATTGTGAAGAATTACTTGTGGTGAGTACTACTATTCAAGGACAAGCTACCAATTATCTACATACCATGCAACTTTCATTTATGTCTTTACTTTGAGGGTAATCCCAGGACATATCTTGTCCCCCATCCTATTATATGACTTAGAGGCATTGTTGGATGACATGTAAACTTTATATATAGATTCCTATTATGTTATACTATTTTTTCATGGAGTTATGACTATGGTTATCCCTCGATGCTAATGATATTATGATATGTGTATGATATGATGGGAAATGTGGAAAATTCTAAGTCCTTTCTATCCCCATAGCAGGAGTCATACTTACCTGCCCCTTAAATCTTATGTGCTATGTGTTATGTGCTATTTGAATCTATGCAAATCCCTATCTCTATGACATCCCTATAGTATGAGTCATATTTTCTCATCCCTTAAAACTATGTGCTCAATGTTTTATTTTATGCTTGAAAATTAATGAAGTGTATATGGAAGCTATGAGGCTTATTTGGAGACTCTCAGATTCCCATTAGCTAAGTCACTCCTATGCCCTTGGCTTAGCTCATGAAAAGCTTTGTATTAGAGCACTAGTTTATAAATAATTCTCGTAGTCTAACATACCACATCGATTAGAGTCCTATTCATGGGTGTAAAGTGCACCATACCTATGAGAGGAAGGCTATGATGGAATATTCAGAATTGTCTCATTTCTTCATGTCTTATGTCGTGCTTTAGACCATGTCTTAAGACTTCCTAACTTTGATGATATCCTTGCTACCTTATGGAAGATTCCCCATTAAGAGCCTTTCCACCAAGACAGGCCCCTATTAATGAGGATCAATTCCCTCAAGAGCCCATGGGAGAGTCGATTAGTCAAAATGAATTCTGATTTTTCATTGCGATGCTTGCTCAGGTGGTGACCAACACTAGGTAGGTTGATCCTCCTCCTCATGCTCCCACTCTAACTTCTAAAGTGAGGGATTTCACCCAGATAAATCCTCTAGAGTTTTATGGGTCAAAAGCTGATGAGGATGCTCAAGACTTCATTGATGAACTCTCTAAAGTGTTTACAATCATGGTGGTGATTTCAGAAGAGAAAGCTGAGCTAGCTACCTATCAGTTGAAGGATGTGGCTTAAGTATGGAAAATCATGGTTGATAGAGAGGATTGGTGATGATGGGGTTAGTTAGGAAGCATTCAAGTTATACTTTTTGGACTGTTTCTTTCCTCTCGAGCTTGTAGAGGCCAATATGACATAATTTATCAACCTCAAGTTCATAAAGTTATCAGAGTATGCTCATATACTAGTGGCTAATCCCCATGCAAGAATGCACAAGTTTATTTCTAGGATTTTTGATTTGATTATGAAGGAATGTCATACGGCTATGCTTATTTAGGATATGGATATCCAGTATTATGTGATATGCTAAAGAGATCGAAAGGGAAAAGCTCAATGAGAAGAGGCTGAATGATTCTAAGTGAGCCCAGTATGATGATGTGTTCTCCAGCTTTATGAGAAGTGGTTGATATAGTCGCTTTTAACAAGATCAGGGTTAAAATGCTAGGGCTTCCAACAATAGGATGCCTTCTCCAAAGGCACCTATTAGAGGTGGACTTATGCATCCCAAATATGACAGATATGGGACGAGTTACCTAGGAAGGTGCTTCTGGGTTTCTGGTGTTTGTTTTGAATGTGGTGAAATAAGCCACATAACAGGTTGATTGCCCAAAGGCGCCCAAGAAAGGCCAAGTGGCTCTATTTTATCAAGGTCAACAAAGGGACCAGTACAGTAGTGCACCTAGAAAGAACAGGGTTCTATGCTTTGCATGCCTGACAAGAGGTAGAGCAGACTTCGGGTGTAGTGACTGGTATGTTAAAAGTCTTTGATTTTGATGCTTATGCTTTGAAACTGAATGTAATTATCTTTTTTCACTCCTCTATTTGCTTTTAAGTTTTCCTTGAGACATAAAATCTTAAGGGAGCCCTTTCAGTTTATACTCCAGTGGGTGAGTCTATTGTTGCCCAATGAGTCTATCAGGATTGTCCTGTCTTTGTCTTGCATAAAGTCTTTCTGTGTGATTTTGTGGAATTTGAGATGTTTAATTTTGATATTATTCTTGGGTTTGATTGATTGGATGCTTTGTATGCCTCTATAGATTGTAGAACCCAGAAAGTAAAATTTTAATTTCTGGATGAGCCTGTTTTTTAGTAGAAGGGTAGTGATTATGCTATTAAAGTTTGATTTATCTCTTATCCTAAATCCCAAAAGATGATTTCTAAGGGGTGTATTTATCACATTATGAGGTTTAGAGCTATGTTGTCTGAGCCACCTACTCTTAAATAGGTTTCAATGGTTAATGAGTTTCAGGATATCTTCCCCAAAGGTTCACCCAATATTGTTCCCGAAAGGGAAGTAGACTTTGTCATAGGTCTTCTCCTAGACACACAACCTATATCTATTCCTCCTTATTGTATGTCATCAACAGAGTGGAAGGATTTCAAGGACCAGTTGAAAGACTTGTTTGAGAAAGGCTTTATGAGACCAACTATTTTACCATGGGGTGCTCCAGTGTTATTCGTTAGAAATAAAGATGGGTCTCTCAAAATGTGCATTCGTTATAGGCAATTGATTAAGATAACCATCAACAAGAAATATCTGTTGCTGAGGATCGATTACTTATTTGATCAACTTCAAGGAGCTACCCATTTCTCAAAGATTGGCCTCTGTTCCGGTTATCATTAACTGAGGGTCGAGGAGTGTGATATTCTCAAAACAAACTTTCAAACTAGATATGGAAATTTTGAATTTGTGGTGATGTCATTTGGGTTGACTAATGCTCCAGCTATTTTTTTTAGATCTTAAGAATTAGTTGTTCAAACTATTTCTTGATAGTTTTATGGTTGTATACATTGATGATATCCTAGTTTATTCCTGAAGTGAGCAGGAGCATATGGATTATTTGAGGTTGGTCCTTAAGACTTTGAGAGAGAAATAATTATATACTAAGTTCAACAAATATGAGTTTTGGTTGGGTGAAGTAGCTTATCTTAGTTATGTCGTGTCCAATGATGGCATCAAGGTTAACTCAAAGAAGACCAAGGACATGAAGAATTGGCCTAGACCATTGACTTATTTGGATATTCAAAGTTTCCTTTTGTTGGCTGGTTATTATAAGAGATTTGTTGAAGGTTTTTCATCCATCACATTTCCATAGACTAAGTTGACTCAAAAGAAGGCCAGTACAATTTCACCACGTGATTTGGTCCATCCCCGCAGTGTTATATTACTAATCCTTACCTATTATTCCAATACAATCTCCCCTTCCCTTAGCCCAATTTGATGGAGTAGATGAGAAACATCAATCAATTCTTATTAATTAATCTCTTTTTTTATTCATTACTATCTTGATCCAATCAATAACACTAGGAGGGTTCTCATGTTGGTCACCATTAGAAAGCATTCAGTACAAAGAGAATCAATTAATACATGCATGCACATTTTTCAAGAATTACAAATTATTCGATTTTACTTTGCTAGTTCTTCACAGTTCCCACAACCTTAGTTATGGATTTAACTACTCATGATCAGTGTAAATGCAAGACTTATGAATTTGAATAACATAATTGAGCACTTACATAATAGAATTAAGAACGAGAAATCCAAACCCTTCAATGAGAATCACAAGATTGAAGTTAAAAGATGAAATAAAGTTTTACAAGTGTCTCTCAAGCTCTATCACATTCCTCTACTTATTCCCTACTGTTTCCTATGAAAAATAACCTTACAAAACCTATTTATAGTGTTTAAAATACATAACCAAAAGGAAATAGGGTAATTGGGTTGGTAGGTTCTACGAGGGTCAGTACAAGGCGTATAATAGTTTATGGCCCATAATCGGGCTTTCATGGATTGCTGCTTCGATTATGGGGTTATTTTTTACGACACCACTCTACGGCCCATAGGTGGTTTTGTCTAATGGAATTTAAGTGACTCTGCACTATCTGATACTTAAAGCATGATACCAAGTCTACGGCTCTTCTACATGTTCATAGACTCAACTTTAGAAATACACCCTCACTGAATTGTACATGACACTAGCTTTATGGCTCGTAGAATCCTCGATGGCCCATAAAGGGTCTCGTGGGACTTCAACTTCAGCAACTTTTGCACACTTTGCCCAAAATATTGTGCCAACCTTCAAATCATGCAAAATAAACATAAAAACATTCAATCTACTAACATCGCTTTAAGAACACACAAAATTCCAAGTTTTAAGGATCAAAATTGTTGTATTTCAACAACATATCAACACCCTCAACTTAAAATTGTTGTTTGTCCTCAAGCAACGGACTCAATCTACATAAGTAGCATAGTAACACACAGACCTTAATCTAATAGAATACATCATATCAAACTTAAGCACAGATACCCACACCACTTTCAAAACATATTAGATAACTATCCAGCAAAGCAACACAGATCAATGCATTTGATTATACAACTATGACAAGAAAGGTAACTATCAACAAGCCACAATCACTGAATTAATCTAATGTTAATAGTACAATGCAAGTGCCCTCACAGGATGAAGTCTGATATCTCACTCATAATGATGTTTTCATGTATAATCTTGGGACTATTCAAAATCACTCACTTTCACAAAAAATATTCATATATCATGTTCAATACCATATCTTTTCCCCTATACTCATGACTATGACCTTTGACTACTTGGACTAGGATCACTTTAGGACTTTACTAGCTTGTAACGTAGGTTCAGGGGGCTTTGGTATGACTTTTTTGGAATATAGTGACTAAAGGCCCTACTTGACACTGTATTTTTCTATACTTTTGCTCTACCAACACTTTTATTTTTCATCTCACTCTCTTTTTATCCCATTTCTAGCTTTTGTGGGCGCTTTATTAGCATTTTTCAACTTTTTGTCTTGTGTTTTCATATCATTTTTCTATTTAAATCATTTCTAAGGTATCACTCACTTTTCTTGCACCCAGTACATATTTGTTTCTCCTTTTCCATGTATCACTAACTTTTCCCCCTCATTTTATGTTTACCCTTACACCAGTCACCCTCAACTTAGGCTTTTGCAAGAGTCGAGATGACAATATCCAACCTAGCAACCAGGGCCACTTTTGGTAGCCACCCTCAACTTATGCTTTTTGCTTTAGTCGAGGTGCACAATGTTCAAGGAAGGACCAGGGCCAATTTCTAGATTTTACATCTAATAAGGCTAAGACACTTAGCTTTTTACAAAGAAAGGTATATGTAAGGCTCAAATATTAGGATCAAGGGATATTTCACACATTTGGTTAGTAATTTAAGCTAAGTGGACTATTATGAACAATGACCTAAGATCCTTTCCTAACCAACTAACCTACAGTCTAAATTTGGGTAACAGGGAAAGTTCTGAATTGAAACACAATACATGAGTTTAGCAAAGTAAGGTCACACAGACATAGCACTTATTACACTATCAACAGAGACTCTCAGATAATGTTTTTCATCTAAATTTTATCCTCACTTATCATAGCAAGCATTGTCAACACAATTAAACATGCATAGTTGCTATCTAGACAAACTAATCAAAAATTTTGTGAGTATCATTTTTTCACAAAAAAACATAAAAACACATATATGCCATATATATTAGTACTATATGCTACCAATATGACCTAAACATTTTAAACATGCTAGTTCAATAGAAATTAAATATCCATGGGAAAACGAACACAGGCAAGAAAATTCCAAGGATTTAAAATTTGGGGTAGTTATAATCCAAGGCTACTCAGACTTCACTAAGGCCTTAACTACCTACACCCCATTGCAAAAGAGTTGTGTTATCCTCAATGCACACCAAAAATGCAAAGTAAAGTATCGAGGTCAGAAAGAGATCCATGGGCACCTATGTGTCGGTCTGTAGCGGAGTTTGTCCACCCTTAACCTGCATGGTGGCCTCTTTTCAGTGTAGAACCATGATCGGAGGGTCCAACACACCTTACACTCCCAAGCTTATCTCATCTCCTCCTCATGCCTCGACTGCCTTGACAAGCTCTAGCTCCTCCTGCTCTGTCAAACCCCAATGCAACCTCATTATATTTGTATCATCATCAATACTGGGACACTTCCCATGGGAAGGCTATGAAATCTCCTTAGGAGCAAATAAATCTATTATAGGCACCGGGGGTGTAGTCTGTGAGAATGCCATTACTGCAGCAAAAGTTGCTATCATGTCAGCCCAAACCTACTAGATCTTTATCTGTAAGGCCTTCATATCTATTTTTCATGTTTTACACGGGCTCTATTGGAGCCTCAACTTAAAAGAATCAATCCGGGAATCCATGGCTAAAAGTTAATCCTGAATAGTAGCAAGCATTAGTGCCTGCATACATCACTCAGACTTTATAATAGCCTGGCAGACCCAGTGCCTAATCTTTTAAACTAACTAAGTCAACTAAGACTCAGTGCAGGATAGTCAATACGCCATGGCCTAAATAGATGTCCCAGACATGTAAACCATGCTGATAGGTATTGTCTATTTAAGAGTGGACTATGTGCAAGAGAAGTAGTAATGGGCTCCCTCTTAGCATCTGACTTAGACTGTGGGGGCCTCTCCTCTATAGTAGCAGTTGTAATGGTGGTAGGTGGAATATCAGGATGTGGCTTTGGTGCAAACATCTCGGGCATAGAAGCTGGCTGGTGTAGTGTTAGCCGAGGTTCCACCAGGTTCTCCTCAACCTTAGTTAGGTTAGCATCCAAAGTGCATTGGATCTCGATTAAAGAGTCCAACTGATATAGCCTCCCCACTCTTTACTCTAGATAGAGTTTGTAGATCAAGCAAGGAAAGGGATAGAGGTAGACCTCTTCAAGGCTGCCTCATGGATTTGTTCTGTGATAAGGCTGGCCCAATTGATCTCATAGCCAGCCAGATGCTGGCAACTAGAATTGCATGGTATCATATCAAGGTATTATCTGCAAGCATTAGCTAGATCCGTGGCCTCATAACTACACACCAAAAATTAGTGGGAAAACTGAGAGAAGTCTTTATAATAGGCCCCGAAGAAGTGGCTATCCATGCAGGGTCCGGGCCCTACTCAGCAATATATCCTGCCACCCATGTTATCAAGACACCTCTCTGGCTCTAATCTCTCATCAGACCCACATCCCTGGTCAGTCCCAATCAACAACCTTACTCTATTGTGGATCTAGGGGCTGGTAACTTGAGCCTGAACAATATACGATGGATGATGGTCTTCGAGATGTTCACTTGTCGGCCCCTCACTCTAGTGTATGTTAATTTCGGCTACCCAAGGGGTTTTTTTGTCTTAGAAAGAGTGTAGAGAACTATGGCAGCATATGATGCATAAAACTCATGTACAATGATAGGGGAGTACCTCCCTAGTGCTTTAGTCAGCCACTGGAGCCCGTATTAGTTAATAATGTCCTGGAGATTGGGGACACTATCTAATAGAGAGGAAATGATCTGGGGCTCTTCATAAATAGAGTGGGTTAGTTTGCCCCTGCTCATTACTTTGCCACCCTCCTTGTAGATATTTTGTATGTTTGCAATACACCACTGACTAGGGAGGGATAAAATAAATACGATAAAAACCAATATGAATATTATAAAGACAATAAAAAAAATTATTACGTTTCCACCTCAAAGTGAAATATAGTATTTAATTCTTTCTTTCATTTAATGCCTATTGGTATTCCAAAAGTTAAAATACAGAGGAGTGGAATTCGACGTCGACTTTGGACTGACATATAGTGCAACTTGTCAGATATATTGGGTCATATGGTATTTCCCCATTCTCTCCCAATCTTGGGGTAATAGTGATGTTTGTAGTGGTACAATATTGGACTGTGTCTCCGACTCATCGCCAAATCCTCACTATGAGTCAGAGTCCTCAATGGATAGTGTTATATAAATGTAGTTGCTAGTATTGTTGCCTTCCTCGTCAGACTAAGGAGTACGAATAATAATAGCCTGGCTCTGGGCCTTCCGAAGTCTTGCGGCAGGCGGTGTCTATGGTCTATCAGCCTCAGGGTCAAGACAAACACTAATCTCCTCAACTGATCCGCTAACCCAGGAGTCTCCTCCTCCCTTAAGGTCTCATATCTGAGGCTCCTCTCCATAGGTCGAATATCCTCACGTCTCGGCTTTGGAGCTATAGTACCTAAAACATACAAGTTTGCAAAAAATGGTTAGCCTTACAGGTCAGGAAATGAAATGCAAGATTAAATCAGACTTGGTTACAGAGGGGTCTACGAAAGCACCTCTATGGGACATAGTGAAAACTATGAGCCATAGGAGGTTCGCGTAGAAACAATGTCCATAATTGTTGGCTTACTAGAATAGCATCTGTGAGACTAGGTTTGACTCATAGAAAGATTTATGAGTCGATAGACTTAGTCGTAGATGATTCTAATGTGTAAACTTTTGCAGGTTGGGTTCTATGAGACCGTTCTATGAGTCATAGAATATTCCATGACTCATAGAATGTCTTGTTTTATAGATTCTCAAAAATATCAATTTTCTAGAATTTTATATGAAGGGTAATTATGGCTTATGAAAATTTTCATGGGCCATAAAAGACCCTTGTAGACCAGAAAACCTAGTGACCTGAGTTTCTAAGTCTATCAATACAGACCCTGTATAACATTTTTTTAACACAATTTATTAGCATCGGAGTAATATGGACAACGTACACAACTTATATCAAATCAACCAACACCCTGCATGTAAATTTCAACATATACCCCATCAAAACTCATTTAACATGCTTTTTCAAACCTATGAACCGCATTTGAATGAATTAACATCAAAGTACACACATACCATCACACACCAAGTTTACATAATCAATAAATTCAATGGTATGTGACCACATGGATTTCAAACATATCATTCAAGCACCAGGACATGACCTACACACCAAATTCCGGCTTTTACACATTTTCACACATTGGCAACATTTTCATAATTCAATTATCAACCACAATAATGGCATACACAGGTTATTGATTTCACCCTAATCATATAATTCTTGGTAATAAATGGTGTTTTAAGATCGAAAACTTACCAAATTAAATGACCAAGATATAGAAATTGAAGGAGGACTAACCCTAGGGTTGCCAAAAAAGTTGGCTAAAAAGTGAAGGGGCACAGATCAATGGTGGTCGGAGGATAAGGAAAGAGGGGTCGCCCAGTCTTGAATTGAATTTTTGTGGAAAATGGGGTCAAAATATTTTGACCCCATTATTAGTAAATTAATGGGCTCAGACTCTATGAAACCCTGATTACGGTCGATAAAGTGTTTTACGGCTCGTAAATCATGATTTTGTAGAAGGTCCAAATCCTAGTTTTAAGGACTGGGTTTTATGGACCAGTCTACGCATCATAGATTTTGATACAACTCGTAGAGTTGGTCATAAAAATCTCAACACTTAGTCAAAAATCAAGAAACATACCTAGGGTCCATGAACCCCATTCACGACCTGTAGTTTTATCTATGGGCCATAAAGTTAGCTTGTGGACTGGAGTGCATAGCCTTTTGCTCATTGGAAGTGCCTACAAGATAGTATACAGGTCATGGATTTATATACAGGCAGTAGAACCAGTCATAGAAGCACTTCTTGATGTTATTTCAACCAAGGGTGCTGACTTAGTCATGTACCTCCACATTCTTCACAAACACACTATTATCCTATATGCAACCTGTTCGATGTCCAAAATTACAACAACAATGCTATAAATTAAACTACCTAAAAGTCCAAAAGAAAAAAACAAAACACAATAACAACTATTACATCAAAATCTTGGGTTGCCTCACAAGTAGTGCCTAATTTGTTGTCACGGCACAACTTGGTTACTCAGACTTCACCAAATGCCCAAACCTCCTTCTTTAGATCATCGGGCCTATTTATTGACTGACAAATATTGAAGATAACTTCTTTGTCATTCAATCTAAACATGAGTTGGCTAGCTTCCATATCCGCTAGTGCTCGACCAATGGTTAGGAATGGCCTTCCTAAGATAATTGGGGCTTCAAAGTGGACTTTGCAATCTAGGATCACAAAGTCTACATCAAATATGAATTTCTCAACTTTGACAAGCACATCATAATGTATTCCCATAGGCTTCTTCACTCTGCTGTCAGCCATCAATAACTGCATGCTCGTTAAAGTAGAGGCTCTTAATCCTAGATTCTTGAAGACCACAAGGGGCATTAGATTTATGCTAGCAGTAAGATCACATAATTCCCTTGCGAATTCCACGTCTCCTATAGTACAGGGAATGGCAAAAGTGCCAGGATTTTCTCATGTTTTCACTAAGTAACTTCTGGCAATTACACTATAATACTGAATCTCTTAGGAGTGCTCTTGACTTAGAGTGTGCTTCTTTGTAACCAGGTCCTTCATAAACTTTGCATATCCTAACATTTTTTCTAATGCCTCAATTGTAGAGATGTTAATGGAGAGTTGTTTCAGTATGGAGAGAAAGTTCTTGAACTTGTCCTCCTTCTTCTTTTTAATACTCTAAAAGAAGGGAGAAGGAGGCCTAGGAATAGGCTTCACCTTCTATGAATGCTCCACAACATCACTCACCCCATCTTTGCAATGATCATCTATGGTATCAGCATTCTTGACCTCAATTGTCTCCTCTTGAACATTATCCTCATCTACTACTATAGGAAGATCAATGGTACTCCTGCCACCATATGTAGTAGCTTCCATACAATGCCCCTCATTCTTTAGGTTATAAACTATGTTACTAGGCAGCGTACCTCTCTGACTCTAGTTGAGTTGAGTTGACAATTGACTAAATGATTGCTCAAGTTGTTTGATAGAGACATAATGAGACTCAATTTTTTGATTTATGCTTGAGATGTTAGATTTCATCTCCTTCAGAGTCTCATCCTATGTCTCAACTTTCTTTAACAGATGGTCAAACATCTCCTCAACTTTGGAACTACTAGCACCAGTATCATAGTTGTGTTATTGCACATAAGGACTATTTTTGTAGCCATCGCTATGGCCCTAATTGGTATCTCTATCTTGACCCCGATTCCTATCATAGTATCATCCATGGTTACCTTTGAAAGCACCATTTGGATTATAGTTCCAACCTTGGTTACCTTGACCTTGGCGCCAATAGTCCTTATTGGACCCTTGGGCGTTGCTTTTGAAACCCCCCCTCCATATGATCAGCAATGAAGCAAGCATCCTCCTCATAGTAGGGATCATTATACATGGGTGCACACAAAGGCTGATAAACAATTGCATTAACTAGTTTCTTATTCTGCTTCATCATCATCTCCATACCTGTACAGATTAAGGCAAGCTCTTGCATTATCTCCTCATTTATTTTATCTTGCTTCAAACCTATACCTGCAGCTCATGAACTTTTGATAGATGTCCTACCTCTTTGTCCCCACACATGATTTATCTAAACCATCTTTCCAGCTTTTTAGTGATCCTTGCAAATGGTTGATCAAAGAACATGCCCCCATGATGGTATTAGAACAATCTTGACTATTCTTGTTAAAGGCACTATCGAAGATCTCCACCAAGGTATCATCAATAATTTTGTGCTTGGTTTGGGATACTCAAGCACTTTGTGAACCATTCCCATATAGTATTGATCGAGTAACCAGGAAGTTGATCAAGGTTGTTAATTTGATCTCTCAACTTGAGCTTCTTCGATC
The DNA here is from genome assembly GCA_025642045.1 of Solanum sejunctum. Lineage (NCBI taxonomy): Eukaryota > Viridiplantae > Streptophyta > Magnoliopsida > Solanales > Solanaceae > Solanum > Solanum sejunctum. Next base: position 23,871 of record JAOTQJ010148853.1, read on the forward strand.
TCAGGAAGTACCTCTTTAAAAAGGCCTTCTATATCTCAACCCAAAGGTGATCAAACTCTACAGGAGCTTGAATAGCTATAGCATTACATTATCTATCAAAGATAATGGGAAAACTCAACATCCTACAGCATCCACAGAAAGATATGGTGTTCCCATCATACTCTTATAGGCAAATTCAATATTGTGTAGATGACTCTGTGGATCCTCTGATGGTAGGCCCGCAAATAACCCATAGTTATATAGCATCTGCAGTAACCTACTTGAAACTATGAACTTTGTTTCAACCAATAGTGGTGGTAAAATAGTAACTCTAATAACCTCCATATCTATAGGGTTCAGCAAATATTGGTTCCACTGATAAGCTTCATCCTTCAAGTCGTCAGGCTGTAGAGCAATATCCTCTAGAGGAGGTTAGTTCTTATTATTTTCATTCTCATTCTCATTCCAGTTCAAAGATACATTTGCAGCATTGATTGAATTATCTTGGGCCATCTTTCTTAGTCTTTTCTGGATCTCTAAGTCAAACAAAATCAAAGGTATACCTTGACTTCACGTATTGGGCATACACTAAACCTGTACCCTAAAAGAAAATAAAAATAACAAAAATGTAAAATGAGGGAATAAGGACTAATTCCCAAACAACTTTAATTAAACAAGTTTCGCCGTATTCCCCGGCATCAGCGCCAAAATTTTGATGTCGCTCAAGCTACACCTCCTTTTTACTCTAAAGCATTCATTGTCAAAATATATAACCTAACCAAGGTTAGGGTCGAACACATAGGTAATATGGTAGACTTAGGAGAATTCAATGTAATTCGTGTTGATTAACCAGCTTATCTCCCCAAGGGGCTAGGGGGAGGGGGGGTTTATGACAACTATAAAAAGTAATCCTAAACTAAGAGAAGTGTTAAACTAGTATGAAAAGGAAATAGGCTATAGTGTTACCTATGATTCCAACTCAATATTGCTATATAATAGAATTCTTTTCAAATGTGTAGCACGCAGATTGATAAGTTAAGTTCACCAAACCCTTTGGCCCAGGTGAGAGGCAAATTTCACTATGTGATTTGGTCAATCCCTGCAGTGTGACTTTACTAACGTTCACTTATTATTCTAATACAACCTCCCCTCGGTCCAGTTCGATAGATTAGACGAGAAATATCAATTAAATACTATTAATTGATCTTTTTTCCTATTTATTACTACTTTGATCCATTCAGTAACACTAGGCAGGTTCTAATGTTGGCCACCATTAGAAAGCATTCAATATGAAGAGACTTAATTAATACATGCATGCACATTTTTTAAGAATTATGAATTATTCAGTTTTAGTTTGTTAAGTCTCCATTGTTTCCATAACCCTGGTTGTGGATTTAGTTACTCATGATCACTGTAATACAAGACTTATGAATTTGAATAACATAATTGAGCACTTACATAAGAGAATTAAGCACCAGAAATCCAAACCCTTTAATGAGAATCACAAGATTAAAATTGAAAGATGAAATAAATTTTTACAAGTGTTTCTCAAGCTCTATCACACTCCTTTACTTGTTATTTACTATTCCATATGAAAAATGATCTAAAAAACTATTTATAGTGTTTAAAATAGAAAACCAAAACTAAATAGGATAACTGGGTCGGTAGGCTCTACAAGGGTCTCTACGGGCCGTATAATGGTTTACGGTGCATAATTGGGCTTTCATGACAGATGCTTCAATTATGGAGTTTGTCTTCTACCACCTCTCTACATCCCATATAAAGGTCTACGACCCCTAGGGGGTTTCATCTGATGGATTTTCAGCAATTCCTCACTTTCCGATCCTCAGGGCATGATACCAAGTCTATGACTCGTAAAGTCTTTTACAGCTCATATACATGTTCTTAGACTCAACTTTATAAATACACCCTGAAATGAGCTTTACGACTAGTAGAATCCTCTACGGCCTATAAAGGGTCTCGTGGAACTTTAACTTTAACAACTTCTACAAACTTTGCCCCAAATATTATGGCAACTGTGTAATCCTGAAACACAAACATAAAATCTACTAACATCGCATTGCAAACACACAAAATTCTAAGTTTAAACATCAAAAGAGCTAGATTTCAATAGCACATCAATATTCATGTTCAGAATGGGGCTGAGTTTTCTATGGTTGTTGATGTCAACACAAAATAAGAGTGAGATCCATCTTTGGTTGAGCTAAAAAAGTTGATTGTGGAGAAGGAGGTAGAGGTTTTCTCCCAAAGGGGAGATGGTGTACTTTGGTATTAAGATTATTTGTGTATTTCGTATATTGATGGCCTCAGGGAGGTGATCATGGGTAAAGCCCACAACTCTCGTTATTCCATGCATCAAAGAACCACTAAAATGTATCAGGATTTAAGGAAAGTGTTTTGGTGGCATGGTATGAAGAAAGACATAGCCAAGTTTGTATCCAAATATCATAATTGTCAACATGTGATGGTAGAATGTCAAAAGCTTTGTGGATTGGCTCAATATATTGAGATTCCTACTTGAAAAGGGGAAGATGTGAATATAGACTTTGTGGTTGGTTTACCCCATACCTAAAAGCAATTTGATTTAATTTGGGTTATAATTGGTAGGATGACTAAATTGACTTATTTCCTACTAGTCAAGACTACCTTCAGTGCCAAAGATTATGCAAATTTGTACATTCTAGAGTTGGTAAGGTTACATGGTGTGCCTATGTCTATAATATCGTATTATGGTACCCAATTTACTTATCACATTTGGAAATCATTTCAAATAGGGCTTGGCACTAAGGTGAAGTTAAGTACCGCTTTTCATCCTCAAATCAATGAAAAAGTCAAAAGGACAATTCAAACTTTGGAAGACATGTTGACGGCTTGTGTGTCAAAATTTAAGGGTAATTGGGATGATCATATACCACTAATCGAATTCGCCTACAAAAATAGCTTTCACGCTAGCACTATATTGCACCATTTGAAGCTTTGTATGGCAACAGGTGTAGATCTCCAGTGGAGAGTCTTGAGTTAGAATGATGTCTTTGATTGACCTGGATTTAGTGTTAGAGACTATGGAAAAGGTGAAGCTATTTAGTGAGAACCTGAAGACAACTCAAACTCGCCAAAAATCTTATTCGAAAGCTAAAAAAGGGATCCTTAGCCTATTATTATGATTGGGTGTAAGTGAAGGTTTCACCATAAAGGGTGTAATGCATTTTTGTAAGAAGGACAAATGAATTCCCCAGTATATAGGTCCCTTATGAGATTGTGTAGCGGATTTGGAATGTAGCTTACAGGTTGGATTTGCCTTCAAATTTGAGTTTCATTCACCCGATTTTCCATGTGACTATATTGAGAAATTGATTGGTGATCCTAGTTCAATTGTGCCTTTAAAGGGTGTTGAAATTGAGGAGAACTTGTCCTATAAGGAAGTTCCAATTAAGATTTTGGATAGACAAGTGAAGCAGGTTAGCGACAAGGATAAGACTTCAGTTAAAGTGCTTTGAAGGAATCAACATGTGAAGAGTGCTATTATCACGCCCAAGTTACACCTTTTTAGGAGGAAAAAGTGATCATTGTCTAATATAAAACCTAACAAAGCTTAGGGTCAAATCCCATAGAGAATACGGAGACTCACAGCGAATTCACCTATGCGCAATTCAATCAATTAACAACTCAATTCCCCAAAGGGGAGGATTTGCAATATTCAACAAGAAAATAAATTAAACTCACTAAATCAAGAGACAATCAATAATGGAGAGAAACTTGGGAATTGTATTCCCCATGATTCACCAACTCAATAAACCTAGATAACCCAATTCTCGACTAGATTATAGCATGTAGGACGGTAATTTAAGTTCACCAAGTCCTTTGGACAAAGGGGAGAGACAATTTTCACCATGTGAATTGGCCCATCTCCATAGTGTGTTATACTAACCATTACACATAGTTCCTGTAAACCTCCCCTTGGCCTTGTTCGGTTGATTAGACGAAAACATGTTAATCAATCTCTTTTCCTATTCATTACCACCTAGATCGGGAAGGTAACACTAGGCAAGTTCTAATGTTGGCCACCACTAGAAAATATGCAAAACAAAGAGAATTAATTAATACATGTAAATACATATTCCAAGAATTGCAAATTATCTGAGTTTATTTGGTTAGATCTTCATAGTTCCCACAACCCCAAGTTTTATATTTAACTACTCATGCCATGGGTGGATGAAGAAATCATGAATTGAGAAAACATAATCAATAACTTACCCAATTAAGTTGAAGAACAAGCAAATCCAAAATATATAGAGAATCACAAGATTTGAAGGTAAGATGAATCCACAAGTGTATTCTCCTCCAAGATTAAAGTCACTAAGTGCAAAACCCTAGTACTTTCTAATGACATTCTCTATTGTACTTTCTTCAAAATTAACCTAAAAATTATTTTTTGTAGTATTTACAAACAAGTCCTCAAAAAATAGGAAAAATTGGTCAGCGACTTTCTACGACAGGAATTTAACTAACTTGCGAGCCATAATCGGGATCTCATGTTAAGCTCTTCAGATCCTATACTTCACTGCTACTGATCCACTTTATGAGTCGTAGACTGATTCATGACTCGTATTGTGCTCTCGTAAACTTCATCTGCATCTATTAGTCCTTCACTAGATCTTATTGAAATTCTTTATGAAACCACTCTATACGACTCGTAGAGTGATCTATGACTCCTAAAGAGGTCTTCTAGCTGAACTTCAGACCTCAAACTTCACTAGAAATCTTCATAAAACCTATTTTACGACTCATAGAGGGTCTCACAAACCATCAAAAACCAGAAGAATCTGCAATTTTTCCCAAAAATCATGCCAACCTACTTTCCTGCAAACTAAAACCAAAATAAATGTCGCATTAAGAACAGACAAAATCCTAAGTTTTAAGCATCAAATGTGTTGTATTTTGATAGTACATCAACACCCTTAACTTAAAATTATTGTTGGTCCTCAAGCGACGACTTAATCTATATAGACAATATAGCAACACGTAAGCCTCAACCCAATGGCATACATCACATACAATTCAAATTCAGGTACCTACACCAACTTTTGAAAACAAGATCAGAGAGCTATTTAGCAAACCCAAACATACTAGTGCATTTGACAATACAACTATGACAAGCAAGGGAATATCAACAATCCACAATCACTGAAAAAGTCAAATGGTAATAATGCAATACAAGTGCCCTCATAAAAAGAAGTCTCATTTTTTATACTCAATGATGATTTCAAAGTTAGCTTCAGGACTGTGTAAACACACTCACTCTCACAAACGATATTCATGCATAATGACTAATATCATAGGCTTGCTCTTATACTCATGACTCTAATTTTTAAACAACTGGACTAGGATCACTTTAGGACTTTCTAGGCTTGTAATGTAGGCTCAGGAGGCTTTGGTATGACATTTTCAAAACATAATGACTAAAAGTCATCCTTTAACTACGTTTTTCCAGCACTTTTACCATACTAACCCTAATATCTTCACCTTATCCTCCCATTTTCCACATTCAAGCTTTTTCGGGTATTTTTTCTCATTTATTAGCTTTTTCCTCATTTTTACACTTCATTTTTCTTTTAATCTCAATCTAAGACATCTTTCTTTTTTTTGCACCCGGTACATGATTTTTTTTCTTTTTCTCCTCATTCTCAACTCACCACCTTATTTTTGTGCTTCTCTTTTACACTGGCCACCTTTAACTTAGGCTTTTGGCCTATGATGAAGTATACATTATCTATTCCCCAAACTAGGAACACTTTTGGTAGCCACCCTCAACTTAGACTTTTTTGCCTTAATTAAGGTTCACAATGCTCAAGGACAGACCAGGGCCAATTTTAATATTTTCACTAGTTAGGTATTTTTGAATGAATTAGTACATCTAAGGCTCAAATATTTAGAATAAGACATAAAACTTCATTTGGCTGGTCATTTTTAGGATAAAGTGGACTAATTTAAATAACAAAATCCTAACATCCCTTCCTAATCCATTTAATCTACAATCTAACTTAGAGTAACAAGGCAAGTTCTGAAGTAGCACAAAATGCACATATCTGGCAAAATAAGCTCACACTCATATGGCACAACAAGCATTATCAACAAGACACTTGCATATCATGCTATATATCTCAAACTACCCTCAGTTATCAGAACAAATATTACCAAACACCCAAACATGCATGGTTGCCATTTAACTACAAATCAAAATTTTTGGTAGGCACCAATTTTCAAAACAAAACATTAAAACATGCTATATGCCATAAGTATTAGTACTGTATGCTACAAATATTATCTAAACATCCTAAACCTGTCGGTTCAACAAAAATTAACTATCCAAGAGGAAAAAGAACATAGGCAAGAAAACCTCGGAACTAGGGTAGTTATGGACCATAAGCTACTCAGACTACACCAAGGCCCATAACTATCCACATCCCATTGAAAAAATTATGCATTATCCCCAATGCACCAACTCAAGCAAAAATAGAATAAGTAGGGGTCCAAAAACATACCTTGGCACCCAAGCGCCAGTTTGTGGTTGAGTCTGGCAACCACCCTCCTGTAGGGTAGTCTCCTCAGCTTCTCTATTCTGTCTAGAAGGGCCATTACCCCTCGGCCTATCATGCTCACAAGCTAGCCTCACCTTAGCCTCGTGCCTCGATATCCTTAAGGCTAGCCTGAGATTGTCCTCCTCATCCTCAAAGCGCTTTTCACTTACATTCCTCTCAACATATTCCTAATTTATGCAAAGGAACGTCTCAAGGAAAGTCTGTGTAGGATCTATTGAGGCAAATAAATCAAATAGCGGCTCCGAAGGTGTAGTCTCTGGTAAAGTCAGAGGCGCTGCAAGTGAAATTATCATGTCAGCCCTAAGCTTCTCAATCTTCTTATGGACGGCTAACAAATCTGAAGGTCGAGCCTCGACTAAACTCGTCTGAACCTATTCCTCAAAGGCATCGATATGGGCATCCACTCTAGAAACACGCTCCTAAATAGTAGAGATGTTAAACGCCTGACACCGCTCCTCTGAGGCCATAATATTCTGTCAGACCCATGGCCTAAGTTGAGACAACTAGGCCTCAGCACGTGATAATCATTGTGTCATGGCCTGAATAGAGATAGCCGATATATAAACCATGCCAAGTGTAGAAGGTTATGAAGTGGTGGCCTCTAGTGCAAGAGAAGCTATAGTAGGACCCTTTTTAATATTGGCTGCCTCGGGCTGTTGAGGTCTCTCATTAGTAGTAGCAGCAAATGTAATAATGGTGGCAGTCGTCGAACCCTCGGAAGGTGGCTCGTGAGGTGAACATTTATGGTAGTGGTGGCGGCTGTGCTTACCGAGTTGCCATCAGGTTCTCATCAGCCTTTATTTGGCTAGCCTCCAAGGTATGCTGGACCTCAACTAACTAGTCTAACTGATGAAGTATCTCCAACCGAGACTCTAAACAATGTTTGTAGACTAAAACCAGGAATAGGATGGAGGTGGCCCTCTGGAGTGTTGATTCGTAAATTGACTCTACTATGAGTCTGGCCCAATCAATGTCATAGCAAGCCAAGATGCTAGCAACTAATACCGCCTGCTCTGGAGGTAGTATTATCTGCCAGAGGAAGCTGGATGTGGAATCTAACAACTGCCCACTAAAAATTAACGGGGAAACTCAATGAAGCCTTCACTATAGGCTCAGTATGGGTGGTGACCCAAGCAGGCTCTGGACCCTGCTTCGCAATATGAATGACCACCCATCTTAAACATGACATCTAATGTATCGAATCCTTCATGGTCAATGAATTTTTGGCCTGCCCCATCCTATAGTCATACTCAGCTATCGATCTTGTGGCACGATACTCGAGACCAAAAATTACACAATGGATCATCACCTCTGAAATGTCAACTCGCCGCCCTCTCACTCAAACCTCTGTCAATCTGGGTTGTGACATAGGCCTCTTTCCCTTGGGAAGATCTCATTGAATCGTGGCTATGTACTATGCATAAAACTCCTGTACTAGAGTCAGAGCATATCATCTAAATGCCTTTGTCGACCACTCTAGCCTATATCGTAGCATCGTGTCCTTCAAACTTGGGACATGGATCAGTCCAACAGCAATAACCCTAGGTCCTCGTATATCAAATGAGAAGGTTTGCCCCGCTCCTTGGGTTGTATGCCCTCCAAGCATATAGCCTCCATCCCCTAGACCACCACCTTGTATTACTAGCATCCGATGCTAAAGAAAAAGATGGTGCGATGGAGGACTCAATATATCATTTATCCTCGGAGGACCTGCTAAACTCTGTTCCTCCCTAGAAGGGGTCATCTGGGACATGCTACACCTTGTCTCCTCCCTACATTCCTCCTCAGACTGGGAAGGACTATCCCTCTGAGCATGAGATTGCCCAACTCTGCTTCAGTTCTCGTCAGTGGATAAGGCACCTCTAGGTCAGGCTTGGTATCATATATCTCCACTGACCCACTCAGCTAGGTCTACTCGTCACTTAAATGATCATCATTTGTAGGATCATCAATGAGCTTCCTCCTAAAGGCCTCAATCTTCAAGTAATTTCCTTTTAGGGCCATAGCATCCAAAATATAAACATAAATGAATTAACATTAGCCCCAACAATCAAGAAATAAAAAGCAAAAATTTCATTGAATCAGTTGCAGAAGGGGTCTGTGAGAGGCCCTTTATGAGTAGAAGTGAGCACTACGAGTCGTAAAATGCTCTTGTAGATCTATGCTTAAGAATAATAATGTTCACTGGAAATATTTACGAGACCTAGGTTGTCACACCCCAAGTTGCCTTTAGGGCGGACTGGCACCCTTACCGATAAGGCTCGGGAGAACCAATTTATATCTATTTGCTTGTTTACATATTATAATTAACTTTCTATGTTTGGCATGATTATAGGGAGATAAATGGTTATAACAAGCTAAACGGAGATGCGTATATCTAGGCCATTGGGGCCACGGTGCCTAATG
>JAOTQJ010148867.1:0-78257 GCA_025642045.1 Solanum sejunctum
GGCATTGATAAGTAAGTATGTGTCAATATGTATCATGTGATTACTAATAGCGTGTAACTTAGGCTTGAACTTGTTTCAGCTAATAACTATACTATCAATCGAGGATGAATGTTTTGTAGATGGGAAGGATGTAAAAGTTTGTGGTTTCGATATGTTAGTCCTATCTATATAACACTGATAGGTGAGGGTCTAGGATAAATTTGTAAGAGTGATGATAATTTGAATTGGATCGAGAGTCGTTATATCCCTCATGTTCTGGTGGGATGAGTCCAAGTTAAGCTCGATAGAAGCATTTAAATTTGAGATAATAAGATGCTATTTGAGTTGAAAGTCTAAAATGAAGTCTCAAGACACAACATAAGGGATTAAGATTTGGAAAATAAGGTAAGATAATGAGCTACTTACTTGACTTAAAGAAAGTAGGTGCATCACCTACTTAGACTTTTTTACTAGCCTAAAGGGCCAAGTAGATGCACCACCTACTAAGACTTGTTTGACCAACTTATAGGGCCCAAGATCACTAAGCATTTACTTGAAATTCTGGCCCAACCCAAACAAAGGAAAAAGAGAAAAATGGGCAGCCAAGGCCTAATAATCTACGATCAATGAAGGCCCAAGACAAAAGGCCAAGTAGGTGTATCACCTACTTGGTATATTGTGGCCAAAAATTAAGGGGAAAGTTGGCCAAACTTGGTCCCTTTAAAAGGGAATGTAACCAACTGCTTTTAGCCATTTTACACTTGAGAAAAATATGATTTCTAAGGTTCTCTTTCTTCCCCTTCTATCTTCATACATTAACCATAAAAACCCTTAGGGTTCTTTAGTATTGTCCCTCATATCAAGTTAGTATTGAAGGAGAGTTCAACCCATGGAAGATATAATTTAAGAAAGCAGTAATCCTTCACAAGTAAGGTAAGTTACTGCACTTTTCTCCCTCTTTTGTCCTTGAGTTAATTTAAGGGTTGTGTATGTGATAATGAGGTTGAAGAGGTCCATTTTACATGACATGATCTTGTGGGAAGGTTAGCTGGTAGTTTGGGCATATTGGGACAGCCATGGAAGGGATCCCCCTTTTACTTCAGTTGTGAGCTCATTTTAAAATTTAAAGTGTAATGTTAGTATAAACTCATGAGACAATGCTTGGACACCATATATTCATGTTGATTCTACTGCATTATGATATTTAGGTGCTATTTTATATATGTAGTGGTATGAGATGTGACCACAAATGCAATTAGAGGAGTTTGAGTTGAAGAAATACCCTTAGTTTGGTAATTACGGGCTCACTGTCCAGGTATAATTTGTGGGTGTGAGTAAATTGCCTACAAGTGTTTATGAATACTAGTTTCACCACCTACTCAATTGCAGATCAATATTTGGAAAAAGAAGAGGTTACATTGCAGTGATAACAAGGTGGTATGACAAGCTATGTAAGGCTGTCGTATTTCATATTCTTTAGCATGAAATCTAACACTTGTGTCACTGTCAACTAGTGAGCTCCTCAAGTTCTATTCCAATAATATCAATGTCATTCATTATTAAATTTGTAGATTACTCTTCCAAGCACTAGCATGAGAGTGTACTTTCATATGTGAAGCCAATCTTGTAATTTAAACTCCTAAGTATGTAGATTAATCTACAATTCATGCTGCAGGTACAGGTACTCCAGCTAGTAGACCATCGGTGTAGACACACTTGATACTCAGCTACTTTTAGTGAGCTCCAAGTTGATCTAGGGCTTTGCTGAGTCTATAGTATATAGATTTTGGTGTTGTGTTATAGTTTAAAGTAAGGAGGGGCCTGTCCCGACCTATGTTATCTTATAGAGGATTTGTAGACTTATTGTATATAGTTCAGTTTTATCTTGTCTCTAAATAGTTGTGGCCTCAACGGCCGTGTTTGGTATGTAATTTTGGGTACTACTTATTTTGATCTTTTATATATATTGCTAGAAGTAACTTGTTAATGCTTGTGGTTGTCACAATTATATACATAGTGTGCACATATTATATGTTGGTTCTCTTGGGTCTTGAGGGCACTGAGTGCCTGTCCATCCTTATAGATTTAGAGGCGTGACGTAAATATAGTAACCAAGAATACGTACCAGATATGTCCAAATTCCAAAGCTTTAACAACATAATCAATTTCAAAATAAAGCTTAAACCAATGCCATAATAATGCAACGGAAGCACATAAACAAATAAGTGTGGCTATAAAACCATAACAAATAAAATCATATGATCTATAATATGGAATACCGATGTTATACTTTACAATAGTCAAAGATTGAGCCTATTTTCCAAGGTAAACTGTAGAAACAACAATACTAGATGGATCCACTAGTAGGAAGGCCTAAAAAGAAAAATCAAAATATTATACAGTGGCATGTAGTTATGAGATTAGAAGCTTTATATAAGACCCCTTGGATGAAGCCTCACTCTTAACTCATTTGTTGCTAAGTCAAAATCCCATGGAAATGGATAATGCATAGTCAAAATAATCAAATTATCAACTTAATTCAGAAGGTCATAGCTTGTCAAAATATATTTAACTTGTACTTAAGAATAGCTCCAGAACAAAACTCAAAATAATTAAGACTATCTTGAATAACCCAATGTCGATTAAAACTTATAGTTCTTGTCCTTGTTCAAAATCATATACTCAAATCTATGAAATAAAGGTCAATATTCGAAATTTATAAATCAACTTAATTCATATTTTGGTACTTTTCAAATAACCTTAAAATCATGTAACTTAATCACAATCAAGCTTAAAATAATCAATTAAGTAATATAGGATCAACATCATATTAACCTGTAAGAGAGTTCCAAGTTGAAAGTGTAGATAAGATTAAATCATGCAAATTTGTAATGTTTGAATTACATCATAAAAAATCTTGATAAATATTCATAAATAATCATAAGAATTCATGAATAATCATAATCTAAGAAAATATCAACTATTATGCAATTACCGATGGATAAAAGATTGAAAATTCATAATTCAAAGTTTAGTTTTTGAAGAGGACTTCTTGGTTGAAAGAAAACTAAGAATCAAACCTATTACCTTAAGATCTTGAACGTTGATGAAGGAGACTTTCTGAAACTTGAGGAATAACTTTGGAAGCCTGGTCTTCAATGGAGTAGTCTTGGAATCCCTAGTAACTTTGATGAATGTTGGGAGATAAAACTTGGGAAAATTGAGAGGAGTTTGGGGGTGTTGAGAAAGAAATAGGGCCAAAAATATGAGAGATAGAATTATAAAGGTGTATTTGGGATAAATAGGTCAAAAACCATTCTTGGAAAAGTAAAAATTGTATCAAAGGGTCAAAACTTACATTTTAATGTGTCCTAGTGACAAAATTGGCGGTGCAGAGGTCCCATCGCCAAACCATTTGGTGGTACGCCGAATGGGACCTTCAAAATGCTTTTTTTTATGGTTTTCGAAACTTTCCAAAGCAATTTAGCGACAATTCAAAAATGCACCAAATGCATTTGGTAGTCAAACTGGCCATCACCTTTTTGACAACCCAGATAAGCTTCAATAAAACGGTCATAACTGTTTACTCTAAAATCGGGATGAGGTGAAAATAGATGTATTGGAAAGCTAATTCAAATACATATAATTTGGTAGGTAGTGGGTCACCTAATTAATTATGTACTAAATGTTATGCCCTCTGAAGTTGACCCTTATATGAATTTACACCAAAAATTTCTTGATTAGAATCCTTTAGTCTTGGCTCGAGGTAAGAGATGATTTATAACCACAAATCACATGTAATTCACTTTGAATAATTAGAAATTGATCCCAGTACCTTAGAAGTCATCAAATTGGGCCTATATGTATATGAGGAATGACTCGGGTCTTAACTTAAGGTCTAGGGTATTATAATATCTTCCCCTTAGGAACATTCATCCTCGATTATGATGGAAATATGCTTTAAAGGAGCAACAAGACAAATTTCAGCCTAACATAAATGCATCAATGCAACTTAAACATCAGTTTCAAGAATTCTCAAACTTACGCCTCAAACATTATCAAAACATGTCATTATGAGTATGTATGTATGCAATATGACATAGAAGGGCTGAAGTACATGACTTGACACTACATATAGGATTAACTACTACCTCAGGCTTGAGTAGAGTGGAAGAGATAAGGATATCACATCTTCATGTCTACTTTGGCTTCCCAAGTAAGACTTTTGACTTGTTGATTCCTCTAATGAACTTTGACGGATGCTACATCTTTGTTCCTCAGCCTCTGTACTTGTCTATCTAATATTTCCACTGAAACTTCTTCATATGTCAAGTTTTCCTTCACAATACCTACAACTTCCAAAGGTATAATGGATTTGGGGTTACCTACACACTTCCTGAACATAGACACATGAAAAATGGGGTGAACGAACTCCATCTCATTAGGCAGCTCAAGTGCATAAGCTACCTTACCAACTCTTTTTTATATTTTGTAAGGACCCAAAAACTTTGGTCTCAATTTACTCTTCTTTCCAAAACAAATGACGCCCTTCATGGGTAAGACTTTCGATTACACCCAACTAATATACCTCCTTCAAATCTCTATACATCTTTGTAGAATCAAGGTGAATATAATAGGATGAGTAATGTTCCACTTTCAATATCAAATCTTTCAAGACATCAATATTTGGCACACCCAACCTACCTTGGTGCCTAAGGACACTATTTTTCCCTTGGGAGAAAAACTATATCTTCCCATCCTTCACCCATGCTTTCAACTCTTACAAAGTGAGGTCAAGGTGTTGCTTATATTTGGCCTTTTAAATCAAAGAAGGCTGTGAACCATCTATAAGGATAATACCTTCTATTTTTAGTCTCATCTAAGCTAAGCCCCAACTAATTCTTAAAGCAACACAATATATAACAACCCTTCTAACCCTTTTGATAAAGCCAAAGTAGGAGCAGATGTAAGCTTGTCCTTTAGAGTTTGGGTGCTTTACTTACATTCATCTGTCCACACAAAATTTACCTTCTTTTGAGTGAAGTTAGTCAATGGAGATGAAATGGAGGAGAACCTTCAACGAATCTTCTATAATACTTGTTAGGCCCAAGAAACTCCTAATATTCGTAGGGGTCAATGGTCTAGGCCGATTTCTTATGGCTTCTAGTTTAATGAAAACTCACTTTTTTCAAAATTACCAAACAAATTTCTTACCTTCAAGGTTTGCAACACTACCCTCAAATGTTTCACATGCTCTTTCTCACTCCGAGAATAAGTTAAGATATCATCATTGAATACCACAATAAACATATTAAGGTATGGTTTAAAGACCCTATTCATAAGATCCACAAATATTGGCGTTGCATTAGTTAGGACAATTGACATCACTACAAATTCAAATTGTCTACACCTGGTGCCAAAAGCCATCTTTGGAATATAACATTCCTTACCCTCATTTGATGGTATCCAAACCAAAGATCAATCTTAGCAAAATGACTAGCCCATTGCAATTGGTTAAATAAGTCATCTATCATTGGTAGAGGATACTTGTTCTTTAGGGTGACCTTATTAAGCTGCTAGTAGTTGATGCACATTCTAAGTAAAACATCCTCCTTCCTTATAAACAACACTGATGCCCCCAAAGCTGACTTGCTAGGCCTAATAAAGCTCAACTGCAATACATCGTTCAACTAGTCCTTAAGTTCTATCAGCTTAGTCGATGCTATCTTATAAGGTGGAATAAAGATAGGTTCAGTATTGAGAAAAAGATATATAATGAAAATCAATTTCTCTTTCGGGAGGAATGCCCGAAAGATCTTTAGGAAACACATTAGGGAATTCATTGACTCTAGGGATTGACCGAAGAGAGGGAACTTCAGATAACACATCGCGAACCCTAACCATATGATAGATACACCCTTTAGAAATTATCTTATGAGCCTTAAGGTATGAAATGGACCTACCCTTTACCACAGAATCTTGACCTTACTACTAAAACACAGGCTCATTAAAATTTAAAACTTGATCTTATGGGTTGTACAATCTATAGTAGCATTATAGGTATGTAATAGTACATACCAAGGATGACATCATTGAAATCTACCATAAACAATTTGATGAGATCACACAGAAGGGTCTTATGCTTAGAGATACGAGAAAGCTTTTATAGGCTCTTTTAGCCACTATAGAATCACCCATGAGAGTGAACACAAGGAAAGAGTCATTTAAAATTTTGAGACTCAAATTGAACCTATTAACAAGGAAAGGATTCACAAAGGATAAGTTAGCACCTGGATCTAACAATACATAAAAATCAAAATCAAATACTTTCAAGATACTTGTGACAACACGATGTTGAACAACCTAGCTACTCAAAGGAAGCAGGGGTGGTTGTCATCATCATAATAACCATACTTTAAATGTCAGGGTTGATGCCATAAGGAATAATGTGTCGGCGAATGAGTAGAGTAAAGACCTATGGCTACTGGATTTTCACTCAATAAGCGAGTACCAAGCAAGAATTCTCACTAAAATTGGGGGAAGTTAAGCTAACAACTACTCCTAAGAAATAATTGTGTAAGGATTAATCTATCAAGGGAACAACGATAAGGGGTATGTGAATCAATCAAAACTCAATCGAGCTATCATACTTAGCATCAAATTAACTCTATGGGTAGGATAGGTTGCTTGTAATCACCCCAGCTAGGGTAGGTGATATTTCGTAAGAGCAACTATAGCCTCTTACATGAGCCACTTAAAGACATATCTGACTTGAGCACCTTAAAGCAAAACTCCCAAGACCTTAGCTATTGAGTTCGTTTTGAGTCTCTCAACTCATAAATCAATGAATATGATGCAATCCTCCACCTCAACTACACTTTCTAAAGCAATAATTGATGATCTAAGCTAGATTTAAGTAGCTACCTCAAATCCAGGTTAGATAAGAAGATATGCATAAACCCATAAACTAATTCAAATAATTAAAACCTTAATGATTTTGCAAGTAAATTATCAACTAAGCATGAAAGCAAGAGAAATGATTAAGACCCATATATAAATTAACATCCAAGCTTCAATTAAATCTATGAATTTTAGCATTCAAGAACAAAGGAAAGAAAGAGTGAGTTAAAGATAAGTACAAGTAAAGTCCACACTCTTCAATCTACCTAAGAATTTGTAGAAAACTTACTCTAAATCCTCACCCAAAACTAAAATTTAAACTAAGGTATGGTTTTCTTCTTCAAAGATGTTTGAATATTCTTCTTTGGTTCATGTTAATGGAAGAGCAATGGTTTTGAGTGTGTGTATATGTCATTTTGGAATGGAAATGGCAAAATTATAGAGTTGCACCAATACTGGTCGCTATAACATTCTGCGATTGGGCTCAGCATTCCACGATTGTAGAGGTTGTGTTTCCATATAGTCAGCCTTCGCTCCTAGCTTAGTACGTTTGCGCTTCTATGCTTGTCAAAACTCCAAGACCGTAGCCCTGAAGGATGTATTCACGGAGTGTATCTACTTCCAGGCACCATTTTGTGCATTTCAGCTCCTCTTGGCTCTTATTCAATTGCATCTTCAATCCTTCTTAGCAAAGCCAAATCTATACTATATGTACTTGTAACATACACCATTTAATGCATATTTATCCCCATGTTATAAAATTAACAACACAAAATCATAAGAAAAGAGCAAGAAATGAGTGTAAGTTATGTACTCATCAACACCCATAATTTAAGACTTTGCTTGTCCTCAAGCAAAATAAAACCCAACTCAAGAAGCTAGAAATCTAAGCACACAATCCCAATTCACTTTTAACATCTAAATTATTATAATGACAATGGTTGGTACCAAGAATCAACAAAAGTATGTGGATGCCTATCAAGTAACTTCCTCACATTTAAAAGCATCTTTTTCAACTCAAAGCACACTACTAGGGATGACTAATTGACAACACAACTTCTCAAGGAGTGACTCAAACTCCTAGTTAACTAACAAGTTTAACTTGACTGAAACTTAGAAAAAGCATCAATATCATGAATCTATGTCACTTTTCATGTCCTAAGACAAAGAAAGTCCCCAAAACACATAGAAATATATACAATGAATGAGGGACAAGGACTCAAACACTCATACTCAATAAAAGAACGTCTTGTGTACACAAATGCCACACCATGGGCTTGCCTCTATTTTCAAATAAAATTGGCTCAATTTCATTTGGTTGGAAATCTCAAAGTGCTTTTTAGGCTGGTAATGTAGGCTTAGGGGTAGGGTAGGATACAATTTGGACAATAGTGACTAGTATTTCTTAAATCACAAATAACATTCATTCTTTTCCAACTTTCCACTTTTCTTTTTTGTATCTCACACCAATGCGCATTTAACTCTTCTTTTTCTCTTGGACGCCCTACTTGCAACCATTTTTTAACATTTTGGAGGATTTATTTTCCTTCAAGCACTTTTTCTTCATTTTTTTTATTTTGAAGGCACTCTTTTTCTTTTCTTTTCATTCATCAATTTCTTTTTCTTTTTCTTTTGACCAGCCTCCGAGTGGTAGACACCCTTTCTTTTTCTCCTACATCACCCCCAACTTAGGCTTAAAGCCTTAATTGTCATAAACATGCAAAATTGAAGGAGAGATAAGGGTTCAAAAGAGGGGTATCTTTTAAAAGAGTTTCAAGGATTATAATTAAGGTTTCCAATAGAAAGGATTAGGCCCAAAAGGGACAGTAGGGATAAAGTCAATGCGCTTGGTTGCTATTTAGGCTAAGTGGACTCCATGCAAACCAAAGAATGCATAAGATTATTTTTCTAACCAAAGTCTATCAATACCAACATTTCAAGACCAACAAGGCAAGTTCTAGATGACATAAGTGCACATGACGAATAAAACAAAAACTCACAACACACATGACATGCAAATTAAATTGGAAAGGATCAATATAACTCTCAAGTCATGTACAAATGGTTAATTTTTCAAATGTATCAATCTAGCAAGTAAGAGCATAAAAAAGAGTCAAAAATGTTGTGTCAAAATCACCCCAAACCATTTAACTTCCAAAAATAAAGGGTATGTATTTATCACAATCCACAACACTTAACTACATATTTAGTACCAAACAAGTAAGAATCCCAATGTATAGGTCCAAAAAGAGTCAATGGCTACATAGACTTCACCATATTCCACTCAAACACTCACACACCCAATTAATGATTTTACTTAAGAATGTCATCACTCAATCCTTCATCAGGAACCGTTGATTATACACACTACTAAAAAGAAAAAAAATAAGCTACCAACTCTACTAAAAGAACTAAGCCTAAACACAATATATACAAGCCTGACAAAGGCAGACCATAATCACATAAATCAAGCCCAACAATGGAACATCATCAAGAAAAAACAAGCAAGAGTCTCTATAGGTCCCAAGAAATCTAGAGTATTCAGAATAAGAAATAAGAGTCATAATCAACTCATAAGGGCACCCCTAACTAAATATGGTTCCTTGTCCTTGTAGCACAATTGTAAAAAGAAGAAAATACAAGGGACTCCCTGAAATGATCACTCGATATTCATGCCTGAAGATATGGTCAACTCATCATCAGGATATAAAGAACTGAATCCAGAGAATTGACTCAGCTTACCTATCATGTTGTTCAAGATTCTACTATTCTTCTTCTCATGCTTAATAGTGCTCAAGTAGTACCTCTTACATGGAGGATAAATCAATCGTTATCAAGTATTATAAAGCCTAACCATAGGTTAGGGTCAAATCCCAAAGAAATATGGGGTTTTTCCACCTTGATTCATAAATAATCATTTCAAATATTAATTAACTCCATTTTGTAGAAGGGGGGGAGGAGGTTGCAATGATTTGTGAGAAAATAAAACTATACTAACAAAGTGAAGAGACAATCAATTTGGAGAGCAACTTGGGAAATTATGTTCCTTATGATTCAGTAACTCAAACACCTCAGATGACACAACTTCAATCAGGATATTGCATGCAAGATGGTAACTTAGGTTCTCCCAACCCTTTTCTGAACGCGAAGGTCGAACTTCACTATGGCGCTTGGATAGCTACCATAGTGTGCCAAACTAACCATTTTCTATTGTCCCAATCAACCTCCCCTTGGCTGAGTTTGGTTGATTAGTCAAGAGCACATATCAATTATATCCTGTCACCCATTTTCTTTTCCTATTCACCACTACCTTAATTAGAATCATGACATTAGGCGGGGTTTACTGCTGGCCACCATTAAACAACAAGAATAATGAAGGAAAATGGATAATACATGTAAATAACCAACTCAAGAAATGCAAAAAATCTGGGTTTTTCAAGCTAGCTACTCATGGTTCCCACAACCCCAAGTTGTGGGTTTAGCCACTCATGGCTTAGGTACACAAATCAATAATGAAATAAGGAGTCATAGAAAATTTCTAGCCCAAGCAACAATGAAGAATAAGGAAACCCTTTTTGCAATTACAATTAGAAGCTTGAATTATGAAATTAATTTACAAGTGATTGCAAATCTTCAAATTAAGTCTCCAAAGTAAAACCCTAATTTACTATTCTAAAACCTCTCTAAAATCTAAATGTTTTCTCAAGAATTATGAAAAACTCTGAAAACATTTTGTTCTTAAACCCTACATATACTATTTATACTATTTAAAAAAAAGTTCCTTAAAATAATTAGAAAATCAGGTCGACAACTGCTATGGCTCGTAGTTACGACACGTAGGGTGACCTACGAGTCATAATCAGGCTTTCATTATCAGTACTTGGTATTTTGAACTTAACTGCTATGGTTCACACCTACAAGTCATTGCATGGTCTATGACTCGTGGTACATTCTCGTAGTCCATGCTTGCAGTTCTTGGTCTAATGTCAGCAACAATAGAAATAGCTACGAGTCCTCCTCCTACGAGTCATAGTGGATTCTATGACTCGTAACTGGGGCTCATATAACTGACTTTCAAAAACTCAGATTCTGTATTTTGAACACTAGAAATGCCTATGAGGGGCACACTATGACTCATAGCTTAGGCTACGATTCGTAATGTGGTTCGTATGTCCTAAATATCAGCAAAATTTGTAACTTTCTCCTAAAATCAATCTAACCTATATTTCCACAAAAACAACACAAAAATACAATAAAACCATAAAAAGTTACAATAAGAACACACAAAAACTCATATTTTAGGCATCAAATGTGCTGTATTTTAATAGCACATCAACACCCTCAACTCAGAATTGATACTTGTCCTCAAGCGACGAATCAATCTATATAGACAATAAGCAATATATAGCAATCATCCTATTGGCATATACCTTACTCAATTTCAACTCAGGTACCCATACTAGCATTTTAAAAATATGATGATGTGGCTACTAAGCAAACCACAACACATTGATGCATTTGACAATCTAATTATGACAAGTTAAGGAGTATCAACAATCCACAATTATTGAACAAGACAAATACTAACCATTCAATACAAAAGCTCTCACAGAAAATAAGTCCCCTTTTTCACTCAATAAGACGTCAATGTTGTTTAAGGGACTGTACAAGCATACTCACACTCACAAATTAGATTCATGCATGATTACCAATACCATAAGTTGCTTATATATTTATAACCTGAATTGTTTACTAATTGGATTAAGATTACTCTAGGACCCCATAGGCTTGTAACATAGGCTCATGGGGCTTTGGTATGGTAATTTGGACAGGTAGTGACGAAGGGCCAACCTTGAACGACACTTTTCAACTCTTTCACCTTAACAACTCAATCATTATCAATTTATTCTCCCATAGTCTTCTTTTCAAGCTTTTTCGGGTAATTTCTCTTTATTTTTCAACTTGTGCCTTATTTTCCAACTCATTTTGCTTTCTTACTCATTCTAAGACATCTTTTTCTCTTTTTTTTTTCTCCTACCCGGTACATAACTTCTTATTCTTTCTTGTATTCCTAACTAATCATCTTATTTTTGCTATTATATCATAACATAGGCAACCTTCAACTTAGGCTTTTAGCCTGAGGTGAAGTACACAATTCCACTCCCCAAACCAGGGCCACTTTTGGTAGCCATCCTCAACTTAGACTTTTTGTTTCAATTAAGGTTCACCATGTTCAAGGATAGATCAGGCCAATATCTAGGTATTTCACTAGATAAGGTTAGACTAACTAGGTATTAAGAAAGAAAAGGGTGCACGTAAGGCTCAAACATTTGTAACTAGGGTAAACACTTTCATTTTTTGTGGGTTATTTAGGTAAAAGTGGACTGAATCAAAGAATGGTGGCCTAAGATTCCTTCCTAATCCATACAATCTCCAGTCTAACTTAGAGTAACAAGGCAAGTTCTGAATTAGAATACAATGCATGAACACATCAAAATTAGCTCATATGCATATGACATTGCATATATATCCAACATAGACTTATAAATCATGCTTCAAACATCAACTTGTCTTTACTTAATCAGAATAAACATTGCCAAACCATTCAAACATGTATGATTGCAAAATAACTACTAATCAACAAAATTTCAAGGGTACCCATTTTTTTAAAAAATTTATAAACCATCAAAACAATGTACATGCCAAGAGTCTAATCACTATATACCACAAAAATCATCTACAACATCTAAAATGTGCCAGTTCAACATAAAAACAAAAATTCACGAGGCAAAAGAACACAGGTAAGAAAACCTTGGGATATCAAAAATTGGGATAGTTATGGACTAAAGCCTACTCAGACTTCACCCTAGTCTATAACTACCCACATCCCACCAAAAATAAGTACTTTATCCTCAAATGTACAAGGGAAAAACAAAATAAGAATAGGGGGTCAAACGTCAAACATCAATGATGCCTAAGCACTAGTATCTAGCTATCCATGAGTATCTCCCTCCTCAAGGCTAGTTTGTGCTGTAGCCATGTTAGATGAGCCAATATATAGCACTATATCTTGCTCCTAGGCTTGCATCTGCTCTGCTCCTTTTCTCGACTCCATTAGGATGAACTCGAGCACAACATCTATTGCCTCCTCATCAGCTGTATCTAAGGTCCTATGGCATTTGTGCCCCTTCTCTGCATCATTCTCATCTATAGGTCTCTTCTCGTGAGCACATGGTGGGTCATTAGAGAATATGTCAAATAGAGGCTCATCCTCTAATGTCTGCTTAGGAACTACTATTGGAGCAGCTAATGACATAACCAGGCCATCCTTTAACATC
Source organism: Solanum sejunctum (assembly GCA_025642045.1). Taxonomy (NCBI): domain Eukaryota; kingdom Viridiplantae; phylum Streptophyta; class Magnoliopsida; order Solanales; family Solanaceae; genus Solanum; species Solanum sejunctum. The sequence goes on from JAOTQJ010148867.1 coordinate 13,218, forward strand.
ATCAACTCTTGACAAAAGGCGGATAAATCTGTAGGTCGAGCCTTTACAAGTTTCATCGACACTCTCTCATAGAAGGCATCAACTTAGGCACTCACCATAGAAATGTATTGATCAACAACTGAAGTGGTGAATGCCCTATATTTATCTTTCAATGCCTAGATAGTTTGTTGGACCCAAGGCTTAATCTGCTGTATTAGCTATGGAGAAACCTATATCAATACCAACTGCCTCATGCTGCAATGGTCCCTCATTAATAGTAGTAGTAGCTGGAGTATGGCGACAACTGGTAAACCCTTGACAAGTGGCCCTGGAATGAAAGTCTTGGGCATAAAAGGAGGTACTACCCATTGAAGCGCCACTAGGTTCTCATCAACCTTGATTAGGCTAGGATCCATGGTGTGGAGGGCCTCAACATGTGGATCTAGATAAAATGATACTCGAACCTATGCATCTATACATAGCCTGTGGATTAGCACTAGGTTGTCGATAGTACAAGGTATGGTAAATGCATCGGGATCCTCCTTTTTTTGGACTAAACATTTGGTTGTAATAGCACTAGAATGTTGGAAAGCTTGTGAAAGCTCTTGGATCATCGTGTGCTTTTTTGTCACCAAATCCTTCATATACTTGGCATACCTGAGCAACTTCTCCAATGCTTCAATAAGGGGAATGTTGATGGACAATTATTTCAACATGGAAAGGAAGTGCTTGAACTTACTATTCTTCTCCTTTTACTGGAGCCTTTGAGGAAAAGGAGGGGGAGGTCTTGGCATAGACTTGGTCTTTTCTTGTTCCTTCATTACTTTACTTCTTACCCCATTGTTAGCCAAATCTTCTTCCTCAATGTCAACTTTTTCATCAACACCCTTTTCACAATCCTCATTCATGACCATTGGCATTTCAAGGTCAACAGTGCTCTTTCCACTTCTTGTCAGAATCGCCATACAATGTCTCTCATTCTTCAGATTTTGAATCGTATTTCTTAGCATAGTAACCTTTTGGCGTTGATTCCATTGGGAGGACCCTTGACCAAATTATTGTTTAAATTACTTTATGGCTATCAAATGAGTCTCTATCTTTTGGTTGATACTTGAGATCCAATTTCATCCTTTTCAAAGTCTCATATTGGTGCTCCGCTTTTTCAACAATTTTTCAAATATCTCTTCGATCCTTGAATTACTAGAATTGGCATCACAGTTGTGAGGAGGCACATAAGGACCATTCCTATACCTATCTCTGCGAGCCCACTAGTCTTCAGTACTCTGTCTCTCTCAAAATAACCACCATAGTTATCTCTATATGCACCCTCTTGATTGTAGTTCTAATCTTGATTTTTGAACGTTGCCTCCAAAAGTCCGAATTGGACCCTTGGACATTGCTACAAAAACCTACCACTTGATTACTAATAAAGCAAGTATCCTTATCAAAGAAATACTCTTCATACATGGGTGCTCTTGGAGGTTGGTGAACTACAGTAGGAACTCTCTCTTTATTTTGCTTCACCATCAAGTCCATACTTTTTTAGAGTTGGGCAAGTTGTTGCATGATCTCTTGATTGATTTTAACTTTCTTCTAACTAACATTCACCGCACATGAATTCCTTGTAGTAGCTCTCTCCCTTTGACCCCATGATCTAGTTGCCTTGACTACTGGCTCCATCCTCTCAATGATTCTTATGAATAATTGATCTAAAAACATGCCTCCTATGATGGTATCAGCAAGAGCTTGACTATCCTCATTAAGAACCCAGTAGAAGATTTCCACTAAGGCATCATCCATAATCTTATGGTCCTGAGCCATTCTCAATCATTTGGTGAACCTCTACCACGCTATTCTAATAGACTCACCCGATAATTGCTCAAAATTGTTGATTTGATCCTTGAGCTTGAGCTTCTTAGACCTTGGGAAATACCTCTCCAGAAAGGCTATTCACAATTCGGCCTAACTAATGATTGAATTTTGTGGAAATTCTGACAACCATATTGCTGCATTACCAGAGAGAGATAAATGGAACATCCTTAACCTAACAACATCCATAGAAAGATTCTATGTACCCATTACACTCTTACATATGAAAGCAACATCATGAAGATGACTATGAGGATCCTCTGAGGTAGACTCACAAACAACCCGCAATCCACTTGACATAGTGAACTTAGTGTTAGCCAGTAATGGTGGCAATACTATTGCACCTGTGACATCTGTAGCCATGGGATTCAATTGATATTGATTCCAATCGTAAGCATTCTCGTTGAAATCCTATTGTTGTGTTCTATTATCCCTTGGTGGTAGATTGTATGCTATATCATGTGCCTTATTTTCCAAATTTTCAGTTTCTTCAATGCAATGTTCATCTTTGCTTGACCTATTCTCCTTGCAACTTGATGGATCTATAAGTCAATTGGAACTAAGGGAATGCCTTGGGTACTTGTATGGGGAATACACAACTAGTATACCCTGCAAAAAGATACTAACAAATACAAAAACAAAAGTAGAACACAAGAGAATTAAAACATCAACACTTGAACTAAAAACAAGTAAAATCTAGTCAAAACTTCACCATATTCCTCGATAACACACCATTAATTTATGATCACGCTCAAACAGTAGCTCTCATGTGGATAATAAAGTGGTCATAATCAAGTAGAAAACCTAATCATAGGTTAGGATCGAATCCTAAGGGAACACAGGGGTTTTCCACTTTGATTCACAAATAATCATTTCAAGCATTAATGAACTCTATTCTTTAGAAAGGTGGGGGAGGGGGGGCGTTTGCAATGATTTGTGAAAAAATAATAATGTACTGACAAAGAGAAGAGAGAATCAATTTGCAGAGCAACTTGGGAAATTGTGTTCCCTATGATTCACTAATTGAAACACCCTGAATAACACAACTTTAATTAAGACATTACATGCAGGATGGTAGCTTAGATTCTCCCAACACTCTTCTGAAGGCAAAGGTTGAAGTTTACTATGGCACTTAGATGGCTACCATAGTGTGACAAACTAACCGTTACCTATTGTCCCAATCAACCTCTCCTTTTATAGGTTTGGTTGATTAGACAAGAACACATCAATCGAATCCTGTCACCCATTTCCTTTTTCTATTCATCATTACCTTAAATGGGATCATGACACTAGGCGAGGTTTAATGTTGCCCACCATTAAACAACAAGAAAAATGGATAATACATGCAAATGTCGAACTCAAGAAATGCAAATAATCTGGGTTTTTCAAGCTAGCTACTCAGGGTTTTCACAATCCCAAGTTGTGGGTTTGGTCACTCATGGCTTAGGTACACAAATCAACAACGAAATAAGGAGTGATAGAAGGTTTTTCACCCAAGCAACAGTGAAGAACAATGAAACACTTTTTGCAATTGGAATCACAAACTTATGATGAAATTGATTTACAAGTGATTCCAAATCTTCAAATTGAGTCTACAAAGTAAAACCCTAATTTCCTACTCTAAAACCTCTCTAAAATCTAAGTGTTCTCTCGAGAATTAAGAAAAACTCTGAAAATCTTTTGTTCTAAAACCCTACATATACTATTTATACTATTTTCAGAAAGGCCCTTAAAATAATTAGAAAGTCTGATCGACAGCTGTACAGCTCATAGTTATCAAAAACTCTGAAAACCTTTTGTTCTAAAACCCTACATATACTATTTATACTATTTTCAAAAAGGTCCTTAAAATAATTAGAAAGTCTGATCGACAGCTGCTACAGCTCATAGTTAGACTCATAGGGTGACCTAGGAGTCGTAATCAAACTTTCATTATCAGAATTTGGTATTTTAGACTTGACTGCTATGGTTCACACCTATGAGTCATTGTCTGGTCAATAACTCGTAAAACCTTCTTGTACTCCATGCTTGCACTTCTTGGTCTAATTTTTAGCAACACTAGAAATAGCTACGAGTACTCTTCCTACGATTCATAGTGGGTCCTATGACTAGTAACAAGGGCTCGTATAGCTGACTTTCAAAAAATTAGATTCTGTATTTTGAACACTAGAAATGCTTACGAGGGGCACACTATGACTTGTAGCTTAGGCTATAACTCATATGTCCTGAATATCAACAAAATTTGTAACTTTCTTCTAAAATCAAGCCAACCTACGTTTTCATAAAAAAACATAAAAACACAAAAAAATCATAAAAGGTTGCATTAAGAACATTTAAAATCCCATGTTTTAGGTGTCAAATATGCTGTATTTTGATAGAACATTAATGCTCCCTGAACTTCTTCTGTCTGCACTTTATATTTCCCTTCCTCTGATTTATGTGCTCAAGCTCGTCACTCAAAGCATTCTGAGAGGCTACAACTGATGCAAGTGTAGGTTGATCATCTATTATAGCTCCTGGTGGTCCTGTCAGAAGCCTGCAACCACCTACATGATTTGCTCATCCATCCCATGAATTTGAGGGGATAAGTATCTCATACTAGGAGGACCAAACCAAAGCAGCCTGAAGAAACTGGAGGACCTACAGCTCCTGAAGTTGATCCCCCTGCCTCTAATCCTGGATTTGTGAACTGCCAAAAAAGGGATCTAGAACATCAATCCATCTCTTCTTTTGTCCTCCTGGGCCAACTCTCTTCTTCCATGGATAGATATCTTTGGCCGGCTTCTTCTCCTCATCAATGGGTAGGACAGACACCTTTACCTCATAACATAATCTAGAAATTAATGAGGGGTACACTTAGCTCTTAGCGCTAACTTAGGCCATTTTTGTAATCTGATCTACTTTATCTATCCTACATTAACCTGTAGACCATCCTAGATAGTGGATATGACAAGTGCATGGTCCAAAGTCACCTCCTGTTATGTGTAGAGTGAATGACTAGAGCACAAATGATAGAAAGCCAACATATAGCTTCCACTGTGAACTTATGTGACTCGATGCCTCTATTTGAAGTGAACCACTCCAGAGGAACTCCATCATGCAACTTGTCTACTAACTACTAATCACCTTGATGTGCTACCAAAACACAACACTTTTGATGCTTAAAATATAGGATTTTCTGTGTTCTTAATGCAATATTTGTGGGTTTCACATCTTTTTGTGTTTATATTTGTAGGATTATAGGTTGAACTTGATTGGGGGAAAAATTATAGAAGTTGCTAATTTTTGCTAGACAGTCCACGGGTCGTAGAGCATTCTATAAGTCGTAGATAGGTTTGGGAGGATTTTCAGTGAGGGGCAATTTGCTGAAGTTGAAGTTTAGGAAAGTTATCAGACTTTACTCCCTTTATAGGTTATAAACACTTTATGAGTTGCAAAGTGTCATTGTAGAAGGAAGTCCTAAATTCTGTCAACTGATTACAAGACCCTGATTACGAGCCATAGAAGACAATACAAGTTGTAAAGTACCATTCATATGGCATGTCGACTAGTTTTCCTAATTTGTTTAGGACTTGTTTTTTATTATCATAAATAGGTCTTTTAGGTTAAGTTTTTTTATAAGTTCTTGTCAGTTTCATGTCAATTTGTGTATTTTAGGCTTAGTGCTCAGAGAACTCAATATTCTTAAATAGAAAATTGTGAGAGAGTCTTTGAGAAAACTTGTGCTTTATTCAATCTTCAAGCTTGTAATTTTCATTGATTTTGAATTTGCAGGTTTATAATTCAATTATGTAAGTGTTAATTATATCTTCTGAATTCATAATATCTTCACTTACACATAGCATGAGTAAAAAAATTCACAACTATGGTTGTGGGAACCATTAAGTACTAACAGAGTAAAATCGGATAATTCAAAATTATTGGAAAATGTATATGCATGTATTAATTAATTCTCTTCTTTTTACATGCTTTTTGATGGTGGATAACATAAGAACTCGCCTAGTCTTTGACTGGACCAAGGTAGTAATGAGTAGGAAAAGAAATTAATTAGCAAGATTCGATTAATTTGTTCTCGTCTAATCAACCAAATTGGGTTAAGGAGAGGTTGTACTGGGACAAATTGGTAATTGTTTATAATGAACACTATGCAGACGATCCAAGCCGCATAGTGAAATTTGACTCTCACCTTTGACCAAAGGGCTTGTTAAACTTAAATTACCATTCTGCATGTGAAACAAACACAAAAAAGTGCCAAAAAATGTGCCTCGAAAGTGCCCAGAATCATAATTACAGTATATCTAAACATATATTTGGTTTTTTGAAAAGTTAGACTTCATATTCTTGTTTATGGTGCAAAATTGAGTTGGAAATGGGTCTAAGCCGAATTTTAGAGCAACCGTATCAAAATCCAAAAATCGCAAAAAAAGTGATTTAGGAGTATCAACTTTAAAGGGGAGTATCTCATAGCACAAAAAGAACTAGTGGCTCACAACCTACCAAATTAAATCTCTTTGAATTAGATTTCCAATGCACTTAGTTTCACCTTATTTCGAGTTTAGATGAAGAATTTATGACCATTTTAATAGACCTGGTATGTGCAGAAATGCAAAATTCCAGTGACTAATCCGCGTCGCTTCCGTAACATGGAGCAGTGTTAATTTGGTCCTGTTTTTATTGACTTCAGTCCAACACTTTCAAGTCTTGGGCCTAAGGGTTCCCATACTTGAAAATACCTATATTTAGCCTTATTTCACCCTCATATCATCCTAAACATTCCCCAATACTCACTCAAACACTTAGAATCATATTTCACCCTAAATTCAAGTCCCAAAGCTCAAGAATAATCTTAAGGATTTCATTCAAGCTTCAAGTCTCCATCTCTAATCTCTTTCAAGGGTTCTACAAAGCTAAGGTATGCGGGTTCAACCATTGGGTCCTTTCACACATGGTGCCCAATCCTCTTTTCTACTTAAAATGTATGATTTAAAGTTGATTTACTCATTGGTCTTGATTGTTATAAATTTCACTGCACAGTGAGTTGGGCTTTCATGAAAGTTTAATTGTTTTAGCATATTTTGAGTTATAAATCTTGGATCTATTGTAAGATTTAAGGAGGGGTTCTGATGTATATTCCTTGAGGGTGTTACAGTCTATTGATTAATGGTTTTACAATGGATTTTCTTGCATGGTTTCACTCTTGAATTGCACAGTTTTACACTAGCACTATATACCCTCTAAGTGTTTGATAAAATATCCGGATGTGGTTTCCTAAGGAATTGAAGGTCCAATGCATATCTTATGAGTTGACTGAATTTATGGAGATGATAGAAATGTTTATATGAGTTGTTTCATGAGAAAGTGCCTATGTTGTTGCAAGTAGATTGTAGGCTTCCTGTGTTTGTTGTATTCTTGGGAAAATGAGGAGTTCTTTCTTGATGATTGAAATATAATAGTTAGATGAGCTAGTTCTATGAAATACTTAATTCAAAAATAGATGGGCTCCCGTAAGGAAGACCACTTAATTCGAAAAAGGAATGGCCACCCGTAAAGAAGGCCACTTAATCTAAAAAGGGACGGGCTCCCACAAGAAAGGTCACTCAATTCGAAAAGGGACGAGCCCCCACAAGAAAGGCCACTTAATCCGAAAAGGTACGGGCTCCCCTAAGGAAGTCTACTTAATTCAAAAAGGTACGAGCTCCCATAAGGAAGGGCACTTAATCTGAAAAGGGATGGGCTCTAGAAAGGAAAGCCACTCAATCCAAAAAGGGATATCCTCCAGTAAGGAAAGCTACTTAATCCAAAAAGGGACGGCCTCCTGTAAAGAAGACACTCAATTCGAAAATGGATCGGCTCCTATAAGGAAGGTTACTCAATCCAAAAAGGGATGGGCTCTCGTAAGGTGAAGTTACTCATTGGACATGTAGGTTATATTCGTACTGGTTTCTCATGTGGAACCATAGAAGGAATTCAATCTCTACTAATTGGTATCTTTATTTATGCATCAATGACGATAGATGCATTTGCCATAGTTTTAGCATTACGGTAAACCTAAACTCCTCTCCAAAATGGGACAGGCTCCCATAAGAAAGGTTGTTTCTCTAAAAGGTCTTATGTTATGTTAGTTGAGGTTCCTTTCCACACTTATATGTTATGATCTATGTAATATGAATGATTTGCAAAGCATGATTTACCTAAGCATTAATCATACATGCCATTAGTACTAGTATTGTCATCATTAAAAAAGAGGGAGATTGTTAGTGCTAATATATTTTGATTGATGACTAATTGCAAAAAACATCAAAAAGGAAACAATCCAAATAAGGTACAACATGGAAGCCTCTATCAAGAAAATCTAGTTAGAGGCACCAAGAGCATAATTATCTGAAGGAATCAATCTAACACTAAGCAAGAAAGGAAAACAAATATGGAAGAACAATCAAGCATATTCGGACTGGAAAGAATAAATCAAATATCTAGTAAGAAAGGAAAATGATATGGAAAATCAATCAAGCATCTTTGGATTGAAGAGAATCAATCAATAGAAGATCATACTACTGCAATATTGGAAAAATCTGAGAAGATTCTGCTACTACCTTCTTTAAAATCCTTATTCTTTGAAAAAGAATCGATCTGATAATAAAAAGATTAGTAAGATCAATCTTATTAGTGTTAAGATTAGAAAGACCAATTTTATTAGTGTTAAAATTGTACTAATTAAAATTGCTTACAAGTAATGCATCAAAAAAGGAAACATATCTTCATAAGGAATACAGATGATCAAGATCTGGCAGATTCAAGTTATAAAAGGAAAAGTGCATCTTTAAGAGACAGAATCTCAGCATAGAAAGGAAGAAGATAAGTTGCTAAAATTATGGCAAATCAATCACAGACTTGATAGAATATCACTACCATAAAAGAATCCAAGATTAACAGAAAGATTGGTTAATGATTCAATAATTAGTTAAAAGATCAGTACCAAGAAAAGATCCAAGATTGAAGATAATTATATCCATAAAAGATCTAGGTCAAGAGCTAAACAAGGAAGAAAGATCTAATCTAGTTGCCTACATAAAAAGCCTTATATTATTGTTGGAAAAAGACGATCCATCAAAGCCTCAATCCAAGGATCAACTCCCTTGGGATGCCGTCTCTTCTACATAAAAAAGAGGCATCCAGGATATCTCAAGATTCATACAAGCCTACTGTATTTCAAGCCTTTCTTCAATACTCTTCATCTTTAAAAAATCATTGTAACCTTTAATTTTGTTACTATGTTAGAAAAAGAGAGATAAAAGATGAAAAAAATTGAAAGAGAGGTCCATATCAAAAAGAAAAAACAAAACAAAAAAAGGGAGAGAGAAAAAAAATCTGCTATAGTATAAGTTGAAATCTTGTAACTCCCACTTTACCAAAGGCTTGAAGAGATAACCCTTGCAACCCAAGGGGATTAGACCTACAATTCACATTGAATACGAATTAGTATAAAAATCCACATGCTACAAGCACCAGCTGAAAGACTTGAAGCAGATAGCTGGAAACTGGCATTTCCACTAGATATATCCGGTGTTGAATTTTCCTTTTATGAACTTTAAATTTCTGCATTCTTATTTAATATGTCATAGTTGACTACATACTATATTAGTTGACTAACTGAGTGACGATTTAAGTTTAAAAAGAAAAGGGGAAGAAAATTTAATTCACCCCCGCTTAAACTTTTAGTGACCGTATTGGACCTTATTCTAATCATTTCTCTTCATTATGTTTATATGATGAGATATTAATCGAATTATCTGAGCATATGGAAGAATGTGAGAAGGAGGACAAATATGTTTCTTATTCTTGAATTTTGAAATCCCCCAAAAATGTGATTTGGAAATGCCCATAATCATAATTTTAATTTATCTCAAAATCCATGCATGATATAAAAAATTTAACTTCATATTCTCGATCAAGGGACAAAATTAAGTGGGAAATGGGTATAATCCTGATTTTAAATGACCCAAGCAAAAAATATTTTTTGCTAATTTTCCTTATCTAGTGTGTATTCGCGCCTTGGCTGTGATGCGCCAGGGACGTGGATCAGTGTTAAATTGTCCTCTATGATGGGTCCACATCGTAGACCAGACATGGACCAGTGTTAGAATTTCCTTGTTTTTTCTATCTTGGCCAAGGGCATTGAGGTCATAGCCCCATTTTCACTTATGCGTTAAAACATCTATACTTAGTCATTTTTCAACTCTACATCACTTAAGACCCTTTGAAAACCCTCTCCAAGACTTAACCAAATATGTCATTCAAATTTCAAGAATTTTAAGCCTAACTGTGGAACTCAAGGATTCTCTTGAATCTCTAAGTTCTCTTTAAGATCACTTCAAGAAAACCCAAGTTTGAGGTATGTGGGTTTCATCCGTTGGGTCCTTTCACCCATGGAGCCTAATTCTCCATTTTATAAAAATTGCATGTTTTCAAGTTATATCATCCATGGGTAGCTCTTATTATAGATTTTGATTATAAATTATATTGGGGTTTACGAAATGTTGATTGATTATGCATGTTAAACTATATCAAGCTTATACTATGAATTAGTTACGTCTACTGAGAGTATGCATGTTTTGAGCTAAGAAACTATAATCTATTGTGAGATTTGATGATGGATTTCAAGGAATCTTACATGAGGGTTTTAATATATGTTGGTTGATTGATTTACATTAAGTTTTCTCATATTATTTCATATTTGAATTGCATGATTTGAAACAAGTATTATACACCCACTAAGTGTTTGATAAAATATCAAGACAAGGATTTTCAAGTTATGGATGACTATTACATGGTTTATAAATCAAGTGACTTTATGATAATTAAGGTCTTGCATGTATGCATTGAATTCATGGAAAGCATCTACGATGCTACAAGTAGACCACACCTTGTTGGGTGGTGACATGCCTCGATCGCCTTGTTGGGGGAAGGGGTGACATGCCCAATCACCATGTTGAGAGGTCAGTACCTTGATAACCTTGTTGGGGGATGATATGCCCAATCATGATATTTAGGGGCGAGTACCTTGAACACTTTATTGTGGGGAGGAGGGGGGGGTGATAAGCCCAATCACTATGTTGAGGGGTGGGTACCTTAATCACCTGACAAAGAGGTGACATGCCTAAGATTCAAAGAAGTATTTTGTTTGATCTATGTTGTTTATGGTTTCTTCCCATACATGTAATTTATATTTTGCATGTTATATAATTTACAAGCATATTTTACTCCAAGCATTGATTATGCATGCTATATTGATATTATACTTACCCATTACTTATTATTATGCATTTTGACTATGGTGCGTTATGTCTTGTTGCATTGCATCCTACATACTTAGTACATTCAAACGTACTAATGCATACTCTATGCTTATATGTTACCATGTAGGAACCAGAGCACATCTCGATCATCCTCCACATGGCTTGAATAAGAAAAAGGGAGGATAAGGAGAAATTAACAAAGTTGGTATGGCAAAAGTGTAGGAAAATGCAGTTTCAAGGAGGACCTTCACTCACTATTTTTCCAAACTACCATAACAAAGCCCTTTGAGTCTAGTTATAAGCCAAGAAAGTCCTAAAGTGATCCCAGCCTAATTAGTTGATGGTCTGAGTCATGATTATAAGGGCAAGCCTATGGTACTAATCATCATGCATGAATATATTTTGTGAGAATGAGCGTTTTTGCATAGTCGCAAGGTTAAATATGAAAAAATCATTGAGTGTTAAATATGGGATGTATTTCTGTGAGGCAACTTGTTATGCATTATTAGTATTTTGACTTGCTTAGTGATTGTAGACTGTTGATAATACCTTGCTTATCATAGTTGTGTTGTCACATGTACCAATTTACATTGGTTTTCTAAATAACTATCTGATTTTATTTTGAAAAGTTAATGTGCGTATCTGAGTTTGAGATGTATCTGATGTATGCCATTGAGTTGAGGTATGTGTGTTGCTACATTGTCTATATAGATTGAGTTCATTACTTGTGGCATATAGCATGTTTTTATGTTTTGTTTGAAAAATGATACCCACCAAAAGTTTTTTTTAAGTAGCTAGATAGTAACCATGTAAGTTTGAGTGTCTAAAAATATATGTTCTAATATGTGAGGGTACATTGAGATAAAAAGCATGATCTGTGAGTCTTTTGTTGATAATGTATGAAGTGCCATATGATTGTGAGCATAATTTGCCAAATTCTTGTATTTTGTGCTTATTTAGAACTTACCCTGTTACTCTAAGTTGGATTGTAGATAAGGAAAGGATCTTAGGCTATTGTTCTTAAATAGTCCACTTTAGCCTGAGAATAACCAACCAAATTGATGATATATCCCTTGTTCCTAATGTTCGAGCCTAACATGTACCTAGTCTTTGAAAACACCTAATTAACCTAGCCTTGTCTTGCAAAAAATCCTGAATTTAGCCTTGGTCCTACCTTGAACATTGTGTACCTTAACTAAGGCAAAAAGCTTAAGTTGAGGCTGGCTACCAAAAGTGGTCCTGGTTCAGATGATGGATATTATACACCTCAATACAGGCTAAAAGCCTAAGTTGATGGTGGTTGGCGAAAGGGTAAAGCACAAAATAAGGGGGTGAGTAAGGAATACAGAGAAAAAGGAGAAAAATGATGTATTTGGTGCAAGAAAAATGAAAAATGCCTTAATTTAGAGCTAAAAGCAAAATAAAGTATGAAAATAAGGCAAAAAGCTAAAAATGATCAGAAAGAACACAGAAAAGCTTGAAATAGGAAAAAAGGGAGAATAAGATGAAATTAACAAAGTTGGTGGGGAAAAAATATAGAAAAACATAGTCTCAAGGAGGGCCTTTAGTCACTATTTTACCAAAATACCATACCAAAAGCCCCTGAGCCTACGTTACAAGCCAAGAAAGTCCTAAAGTGATCCTATCCTAATTAGATAATGGCTTGAGTAATGAGTATAAGGGAAAGCCTATGGTATTAGTTATCATGCATGAATATCTTTTGTGAGACTGGACATTTTTGCATAATCCCAAGGTCAAATATGAAAACATCATCGAGTGTCAAATATGAGACTTTTTTCTGTGAGGCACTTGCATTGCATTGTTAGCATTTGACTTGTTTAATTATTGTGGACTGTTGATAATACCTTTCTTATCATAGTTGTGTTGTCACATGTACAAGTTTACATTGGTTTGCTAAATAGGTACCTAATCCTATTTTGAAAAGTTGGTGTGGGTATCTGAGTTTGAGATGTATGTGATATATGCCATTAAGTAGAGGTCTGTGTGTTGCTGTATTGTCTACATAGATTAAGTTTGTCACTTGAGGATAAGCAACAAGTTTAAGTTTAGGGTGTTCATGTGCAGCTAAAATACAACACTTTTGATGCTTAAAACTTAGGATTTTGTGTGTTCTCAATACGATATTTGTGGATTTTATGTGTTTTTGTATTTATATTTGCAGGATTACAGGTTGATCATAATTTGGGAAAACAATTGTGGAAGTTGTTGGTTTTTACTATTGTATGAGATAATCTATAGGTCGTAGAGCATTCTATGAGTGGTAGTTAGGTTTCCAGAGGATTTCCAGTTAGGGGCTATTTGTTTAAATTGAATTCTAGCATTTTACAATTCGTAGATACCTTTCGTGCCCTGAGGATCAGAGAAGTAGACTTACATAAAAGTTACTATACGAAAACCTCTTTACTGGTTGTAAACCACTTTATGAGCTGTAAAGAGGTGTCATAGAAGTGAAGTAAATAATTCTAGTAGCTAATTATAATACCTCAACTATGAGCTATAGATGACAATATATGGATCATAGATTACCTTTCATATGACGTGTCGACTAGTTCTCCTAATTTATTTAGGACTCGATTGAAATTATTATAAATAGGTTTTTTAGGTTATTTTTTCAGAAGTTCTCATCATTTTCACGTCAATTTGTGTAGTTTAGGTTAAGTGCTCAGAGAACTCAATATTCTTAGAGAGAAAATTGTGAGAGAGTCTTTGAGAACACTTGTGCTTTAATTCAATCTTCAAGATTGTGATTTTCATTGACTTTGGATTTTCTTGTTCTTAATTCAATTATGTAAGTGTTTAATTATGTCTTCTCAATACATAATCTCTTCATCTACACATAGGATGAGTAGCTAAATCAACAACTAGGGTTGTGGGAACCATGAAGAACAAACAAAGTAATATCGGCTAATTCACAATTCTTGGAAGGTGTATATGTATATATTAATTAACTCTCTTTATTTTGCATGTTTTCTAGTGGTGGCCAACATTAAAATTAGCCTAGTGTTACTGACTAGACTAAGGTAGTAATGAATAGGAAAAGAAATTAATTAATAGGATTTGATTAATGTGTTCTCATCTAATTAACAAAACTGGGTGAAGGGGAGGTTGTACTGGGACTAATAGGTAATGGTTAGTAATGCACACTATGGAGATGGGCCAAGTCGAATAGTGAAATTCCCCTCTCACCTTTAACCAAAGGGCTTGGTGAACTTAAATTATTGTCCTGCATGTTATAAAATAGAGCAGAATTAGGTTATCCGGTGATACTGAGTTGGGGAATCATGGGAAACACAATACCATAGTTGCCGTCTATTATTGATTTTTCTCCTGTGATAGTCAGTTTATTTTATTTACTCATTGATTATTGCAAAACCCCTCTTGGGGAATTAAGTGGGTTACTACTAGGATTACATAATGGTGAATTTTTGTGAGTCTACGTATTCCCTGTGGGATCGACCCAAAACTTTCTTTAGTTCTTTATCTTGACAACGACCATTTTATCCTCTAAAAAGGAGGTGTAACTTGGGTGACATCACATCCAAATCATGATATCTCTCTCTATACACCCTATTGTCAGCACTCGATAGCCCATAGATAGCATTGGTAATATGTCAGGCTGAACTCAACTGTCACTTCTTAGATCATGGTAGTCATTTTTTCTCCAAAATTGGTCTAGGATGCATTAGCATAGAACTCGATGATTATGGTGTGGTTAGCTTTGATAGGTTTATCAGCAAAGCATAGCCAAACCTAAGCCTATAATCAGCCAAAGAACTTTGACATCTTTCCCTCAACTTTATCCAAGCAAATGCCTCTCTCTAATCACAGTCCTACCCAAGTGTTCATCATATTTTTGGGCATATTTGGCTGAGAGGAATTAACTCTGATCAAAGTGGATTTCTTCTTCCACTTCTGGAAAGATTTCATTATCATGAAGTGCTTGCTTAGGATCCATTTTTAACCAATTAGACCAATAATTAAGATTAACACAATAAAAATATCTTGTTGACATTTAAATCGTACATTAGAATGAATTTAGACCAAGGAAAGTATTAGGAAGAAATATGGGTCAAATGGTGAAACATTGTTGTTGTTAAACTGTGCACAACTATTCTCTGCATTCATTGCTACTCAGGTGTGATCGTGGAGTTCAAATCACTCTAAGCCTCCATATTTGTAGAAGGATATTCGTATTTGCGGAGAACAAAGAGTTTCTAAAACACCCATGTTTGCGGAGGATAACAGTCACCAACACTCAAAATTCAAAGAGGCATTTCATCAAGGAAAAGGAGGGCTGGTAGTTTAATCATCATTTTAACAAAAGAATGCCCTCCCCCCAAATTCGTCCCTAACAACAGACAATAACTACCTAAGCAACAATTTTAACAGCTTAGTATCAAAAATCCACTTCACTTTTATAAAATTAGGCTCGGAAAGCATCTCCTAAAATATCTAGAGGTGTAGAACCATAGTATCCAAAATATGCCCCAGAAATCAACAACAGAGAGAAAAGAACATGGCCATCACAATAGTGGATCATCTGATAGGAAACATTAATCATTCCACAATCATCACTATCAAGCTACCCTTATGGCAGTACAAGTTCTGTCGATAAGGAATAATGGAAGGTGAGTAGGAAGAACATAACTTAGAATGAAGTATCAAAAAGGAGAAACAGAGAAGTTGGACTTTTCTTGAAGATTGGTCAGAGCACAAATTTTTGAAAACTTGTTACCTCACTCTATTCTTTTTCTTTGTACTATGTTATCCTTTTTTTGAAAATGAAACACAAGTTACAAGTGACTTGTCTTTCCATTTATCTACACTCGTACGTTCTCCACCTTCACAGACCTATAGGCACGATCACACCTCATTGCCTTTTTGCACTCCGCAATCATAGTCATTTGACTGCCTTTGCAAATGTCAACTAGGTGCCAGACTTGGATTGATTCTCTGCAACTTTGGGTGATCCTAGGCCCAATTGGGCATTTTACCCTTTGCAATGGGTGATCATGGGCCTCAAAGTGTGGTCAAAATTGACCGTCTTCATCCTTTTGTAACTTTTGATGGTGTTTTCACTAGTTTCCTCAACTCCAGTCATCTTGACACTTTAAAACTTGTACAAAACCACTACCAAAGACTTGAAGATTGTGAAGGTTAGCTAAAAATGAAAAATAAAAAGCAAGAATCTATTCAAAAATTTTAAAATATGAGAATATATAAAATATGAATAGAACTTGATTCACCATCAATTTGTGTTTCCACTTTGAGGAAATGAATCTCCTCCTTAATTTCAAGATGATCTTCCATTTGAGCTCATGAGGAGGGTTATGAAAGACCATTAACATTCTCCATCAGTCTCTCCAGTTTGAGGAATTGAATTGTCTACCCAACTTGACATCAACTTTCCTTTTAGGTTCCTTGGGTAGACATAGGAATGTCAAGAGGCCTTCTTGAAATCGAACTTCACATTTTGTGACCTCTAAGTGATCAGCACAACCAACTTCAAATGAAAAAAAGTTGCCATTTAAGATTTCCATGGCTTCCTTTTGTGATTTTAGTATCATTTACTTAATTTTGGCATCTTCGATGACTATTGGACTTGATGTCATGCATTGGCCCCCATATCTCTTCCACAACAAATGCCACTCCTTCTTCTTGAGACTTTAACTCGAAGTTGATCACTTTTGAGTTGGGGCCTCACTCCTTTCTTTGATTAGCTTTAGGCCAACCTCCAAAACATCAACTTCCCATTCAAACTGGTCCAACTCATAACCTCTGGCAACAAACAAGGTCTTAACATCATCCCTATTGTTAAATAATTGGTGTCTTTGGGCCACTTATTTGGAAAGTCTAAGACTCAAGTAAATAACCCAATATTGACTCACGATACTCTTATCTCCATTCACATCCTCAACACCATTTTGCTTACCATAAAGTGCAATACTCTGAAGGAGGTAGAAAAAGGGCTTACATTCATCAAGCAAGTGCTCATCACAATTAGCCATATCATAATAAGAAAAACAAAAAAGAAAAAAGAAGTACTCACTAATTAAATAAAAAATAGTAAACTACAACTCCTAAATCAACTCAATACGTCTATTGTTCCCCGACAACGATAATATTTTTGATGTCGCTTAACCCAGCTACTCAAAGAAAGTAGGGGCTAGTAGTTTGAAGCATTAAGAAAGCAGTTCTTTTTGGCACTTGCTTCCTTTGTCTTAAGTAAAGTTCAATTTACTTTTTCAATTTAGAACTCTTAGTGGTCATCATTGGCATAATAACCCAACTTTCAATGATGGGATCGATTGCACGGGGAATAATATGTTGGTGAATAAGTGGAATAAGGACCTATGGCTACTAGCTTTTGACTCAATAAGGGAGTACCAAGCAAGAATTCAAACTAAAATGGGGGGAGAGGGAAACTAAGCTAATAAATACTCCTAAGAAATAATTGAGTAAGGATTAATCAAGCAAGGGAGCAAGAAATTGGAGCATGGAAATCAATTAATACTCAATTGATCTATCATACTTAGCATCAAATTAACTTTATGGCTAGGCTAGCTTGCTTGTAATCACCATTGCTAGGGTAGGTGATGTTTCACAATATCCAACTATGGTCTTTTACATGAGCCACTCAGAGATATGTCTAGTTTGAATGCGTTAAACCAAAAATCTCAAGACCTTAGTCGTTGTATCTTTTGAGGCTCTCAACTTATAAACCCATGACTAGCATGCAATCCTCTGCCTCAACTACACTTGCCAAAGAAATAATTGAAGATCTTAGATAGATTCAAGTATCTACCAAAAATCTAGGTTATACAAGAAGATATGCACGAACCCTTAAACCAATTCAAGCAATTAAAGCAATATGGGAAAAACCCTATTGATTTTTCAAGTAATTATCAACTAAGCATGAAAGCAAGAGAAATAATCAAGACTCATATATAAATTAATATCCAAGACTCAATTAAATCTACAATTTAGCATTCAATAAGAGGGAAAGAAAGAGTGAGTGAAAGATAAGTACAAGTAAAGCCCACACTCTTCAATCCACTTAAGAATTTGTAGAAAACTTGCTATAAATCCTTATCCTAAACTAAAATCTACACTAAGGTGTGGTTTTCTTCTTCAAAGATGTTTGAATATTATTCTCTGATTCATGTTAATTAAAGAACAAGAGTTTTGAGTGTGTGTATATATGATTTTGGGACTAGAAATGGCAAAATTCCAGAGATGCTCAATGCTGGTCTTCGCAATATTCTGCGATCGTGCTTTGCATTCCATGATCGTGAAGGTTGTGTTTCCTTATGCTTTGCATTCTTGCTTGGGTCTAGCACGTTTGCACTTCTCTACTTTTCATAGCTCCATGATCATGGGCTTGAGGCCGTGTTCATGGAGTGTATCTATTGCTAGGTACCATTTTGTGCATTTTAGCTCCTCTTGGTTCCAATTTAGCTCCATCTTCAGTCCTTCTCATCAAGGCCCAATCTAAACCATATGTACCTATAACATACACCATTTAAAGTATATTTAGCCCCAATTTATGAAATTAACAACACCAAATTATAAGAACAGAGTAAGAAATATGTGCAAGTTATGCACTCATTATAACATTTGGTTCATCATTCACCTCTTGCTTCCTTTGTAGTGTAGAGAACCTATTGTTACGAGGAGCACTACCTTGTTGCACACCTTGAGGCGTTTGCCCCACTTGAGAATCTTTAGCTTATTGTTGAACACCCTTACCCTTATCACAAGCTTTAGGATAATCACAAACCTTGTGACTAAGTTGGTCGCATGTAAAGTAGCCACCTGTCTCCCAATAGCACATACCTCCATGATTTTTACCACATCTTCAAAACTTATGAATCATTTGTCCACCATTACCACCATTAGATTTGGGGTTGGGAACCCTATTATGAGCAAACCTTTTGTTTTGAACATTAGGGGACCATTGACCTTGAAACTTGTGATCTTGATAAAAACTATGATCATTAACACATTGAAATCCACCATCACCAATATGAGTCCTTTTTCTTCCTTCCTTGGAGGACATTGGATAGTCCTTTGTCTTATGTCTAACATCACCACACTTCAAACAACACTCAGTGCCAGTCAAACACTTTCCTGGATGCTTCTTGACATACTCATGACAAATGGCAAAAGAGAGCCTTTTTTTTGTAATTGGGCTCAAAAATATCAATAGAAGATGAAGAACCATCGACTTGGGCTCTCATAGCTGTAATATCTCCCTTGTTATCACTTGTAATCCTAAGGGTACCCGCATATTAGTTTAGTTGCACAGTTATAACTTAGGCCAAGAGCCATATGGCATTGCAAAACTACATATTAGATATGTTGGTGTTTCGAGGATTTATCAATAGGCGAGTGATGGTCACCATCTTCTCCACTATTCTAAAGGTCCTAAGAAATATTCTAAAAATACAAGATAAGAATCAGAAATAAACCTTATGGAAGTTAGCTCTATCACACAACATAGACCATGAAGAAGCGAATCATTTCTTAAATGCCTCACAACCTCCTATTCATAGTTATGACGTGCTTCACAACCATGAATAAGACTCTATTCGATGCAATGTGTTGAATTCCAAGGACCATTTATAAATGTATTGCTCTGGTACCAAGCTTGTCATAGCCCGAACCTAGGGTTTAGGTATGATACAATGACCAAGAACCAAATGGTCCCTAAGCAAGCCTCTTAGATCATATATATGCACTTCATAGGTTTAAATAATGAATGATAGATGAGTGACAATATGAAAGGGTGAATGGGACTAAGGGAGAAATCATTGATAAAGTGGAAGTTTAACTTAATAGTTCAAGACATAATCAAAGTGTAGTAGTTGTCCAAACACACCTTTAAAAAAAGATAATAAACAAACCAAAAATACAAGTATGGCACCCTCAATACAAAGTCAAAGAAGAAAATACATAATGTATCTGACATATCAAGAGTAAAGCTAGAAGATAAAGGCTCCGTTTCTAGTGCATGGGTACTCACCAAATCCCAGAGTCTTCATGACCAATCTAGCCGTGAGTATGATAAGGTATTTCATTTCTCCCTACATGATTATAGGCATGTAGGCAGAATGCAGTTAGTACTTTAGAATGTACTAAGTATGCAGGTATGCAATGTGATAAATAAATATAATGACCAAGAATATGTACCAGATATGCCTAAATTCTGAAGCTTTAACAATAAAATTAGTTTCAAAATAAAGTGTAAAACAATGCCATGATAATGCAAAGGAACCACATAAGCAGATAAGTGTGGAGATAAAACCATAACCAAAAAAATTATATAATCTATAATATGGAATATGAATTTTATACTCTACACTAGCCAAAGAGTGAGCCTACTTGCTAAGTTAAACTCCATAAAAATAGAAATACTAAGTGGATCCACTAGTCTGAAGGCCTAAAAACCCAAAATCGAAAGGCCTAAAAAGGCAAAATTAAAATATCCTATAGTGGCACGTAATTATGAGATTAGAAGTTTAATATCATTAGATGCTAAGTCATTCGGTGCTAAGTCAAAATCCCACGAAAATAGACAATGCATAATCAAAATAGTCAAATTATTAACTTAATTCAGGATGTCTTAGCTTGTCAAAACATATTTAACTTGTACTTAAGAATGGCTCCAGAACAAAATTTAGAATAATTCAGATTGGGTGTTAAATAACCCAATATCGATTAAAACTTATAGTTCTTGTCCTATTCAAAATTATATACTCAAATCCATGCCATAAAGGTCAATATTAGAAATTCATAAATCAACTTAATTCATATTTGTGATGGAATAAAGCAAAATGGCTCTTTAAACTATCTGCACTTTTTTCATTTGTTAAGTAGCAGTTAGTCAATGCAACTTTCGACGCTCCTCATGGGTCATCTGGAAATAGCTGCTTTATGTTTTTAAACATAGGGGTTAGGCTACGTACATCCGACCCCTCCTTACCCCGCAATGAGCGGGAGCCTTTTGAGGCATTGGGGTATGTTGTTGTTGTTGTATTTATTAAAACACCTTAAAATCATGTTATTGAATCATAATCAAGCTTAAAATAATCAATGAAGTAATATAGGATCAAAATCATATAAACTCATAAGAGATTTCCAAGTTGAAAGTGTAGATTAGGTTCAATCATGCAAGTTTATAATGCTTGACTTAAATCATAAAAAATCTTGATAAATATTCATAAATAATCATAAGAATGCATGAATAATCATAATCCAAGAGAATATCAATTATTATGTAATAACCTATAGATAAAAGATTAAAAATTCGTAATTAATGTTTAGTTTTCGAAGAGGACTTCTTGGTCGAAAGAAAACCAAGAATCAAAACCACATACCTTAAGATCTTGAAATTTAATGAATGAGACTTGATGAAACTTAGGGAATAACTTTGGATGCTTGCTCTTTAATGGAGTGGCCTTGGAAACTCTAGAAACTTTGATGAATGTTGGGAGAGAAAACATGGGACACTTGAGAGTGGTTTGGGGATGTTTCAGAAAAGAATAGGGCTAATAATATGAGATTAGGTTTATAAAGTTGTATTTGGGATAAATAGGTCGAAACTCATTCTTGAGAATGTAAATATATAATCAAAAGATTAAAAAATAATATTTTAATGTGTCCCGATGGCAAAACCCATTGCCGAACCATTCGGCGGTACGCCAAATGGGACCTTCAGAATACTTTTTTTCTTTTAGAAAAAAAACAATTTTTGAAAGCCCAAATAGGCTTCAGTTAAATGGTCATAACGTTTTACTCCAACCTCGAAATCAGTTGAATCAAGATCTATTGGAAAGATAATTCAAATACATATAATGTTTTATGTAGTGAGTAACCTAATTAATTATGTGCTAAAAGTTATGCTCATCTGAAGTTGACCCTTATATGATTTCACACCGAAACTTTCTCGATTGGAATCCTTTGGACTTGGCTTGAGGTAAGAAATTCCTTTTAACCCCAAATCACATGTTATTCACTTTGAATACTTAAAAATTGATCGTACCACCTTAGCAGTCATCAAGTTGAGCCTATATACGTATGAAGAATGACTCGGGTCTTAGCTTGAGATGTATGATATTACACTAGGATTCAAGGAACTTAAAGAAAAGGTAAAAGATTTCAATGAAGGACTTAGTAGGTGAAAGGTGGCCCATAAATCAACTTACATGCCTTAGCTGTAGCCTAATAAGAATGAATTTTCTATTATTGAGGAGATCCTTGAAAATCCTAACTTTCTTGCCTTGTTCTGTGAGAGGATATTTCCCTTAGAAAATATGAGAAAGTGGAAGAGTGAAAAAGGAATAACTAGGGCTTTAAGGTCTGCTTAGGCCCTAAAGGGTCACAAAAATAACATAGTTTAGACTTGTGATTGGTGAAGTGGACAAAAATGTCCTTTATTAAAAATGTTGACCACAAACCACAAGGCCCCAATTACGAGCTGTGGATTAAACCCTAAGTCATGGTTCTCGTCATCCTGTTCTCCTTCTTTAGAGATTGGTTATCAACAACCAAACCATGAAAACATTATCCATGGGCCATACTTTAATCCTCAAATTGAGGATAGCCTCGTGGAGTGCTTTCCTACTTAGTACAATTTTCACTTTTCTGGACCCATTCACAAAGGCTAATCATAGACCATGTAAGGGTCTATGGGTTATCTTGTTGGTCATGGGTTACCTTTAAGAAACTTCAAATTTTTTTTATGTCTAGAACTCTTACCTATGACTCTATCTATGAGCTACTTTTCTAGCCATGAGACATATATAATCTTCATGGATCACTTCACACTTAGAAAAACTTTTAACATTCTTGAGGCTATCATCCATGAGCTTGGTCTACGACTCTTGATTTGAACCACAAACCATGAACTTCGCTTCATGAATTGAGCCTTGTCATTTGCAACCTAACTTTCCTGCACTATCTAGGCTCCTAACTTAAGGGTCCTTACAAAAACCTTAGTTTAAGGTGCTTTGCATTACTTGTATCATTTTAGTATTCTTAGAAATACCTCTTAGGTGGTGTGAAACTTAAGTTGTAGCATGTCGACTTAGTTGGTTATTTTTGGGCCTTTTGTGTACTCTTTAGGTTCTTGCCTATTATTCTTTATTTTAATTTATCAAATTATTAAGCCTTAGGCCATGAAATCAAGATGTTGGAGTCCAACTTAGCACATTGGTGCCTTGATAAGATTTTGATAAGCCATGAAAAATAAAAACTTTTATGATGCTTGAACATAGGATTATTATGAGTTCTTAAGTGCATTTGTTAGTTTGATATGTGTCTTAATGTTGATTTTATAGGAAAATCAAGACTTCTTTGGATTAATGAGCAAGGGCTGACTTGAGTTGAAAATTGACATGAGCTAGAAAGGAGTCATTTATGGATGAACTTGGAAAAGCCATGATAAACATTTGGCATGATTGAAATTTTAGAACATCTTGATAGAACATAAGATTATTGATAACGAACAAGTGTTAATCCATATCGAAAGCAACCAAGAAACATTGTGGTAAACTACATCGAAGATGCCACATATAAACTTGCCCTGTAATTATTGTCATGTAGACGAGTCATATGAAGGTGTAAAATGGTGATGCAACAGCTTCTACTTTGTCAAAAAGAAAGGGAAATAAGAAACAAAAAGGAGCAAGGAAGCACACCACGAGGATGTTCACAACCTATGGTGTGCTTGATGCTTGGAGAAGTGGCTTGTCCAGGAGAAGGCAAGCAGATTTGTATCCAAGAGACTTACCACAATCCCTTGTACGATTTGTGGTACACTCCATGAGCCATGAAGGTTCTCGTAAAGGGCATCCAAAGTAGGCTTGACAGTGAACAAATGAAAGCAAGCTACCACAATTAAGTTCACAGATCGTAGTGCTCTTCACTGATTGTAAAGAGCTCTCATGAAGTGAACCAAGATTATACAGTTTCAATACCAAGTAACATACCATGGAAGGGAAAAATGGGCTATGAGAATGATCAAGAGCCGTGGTCATGCTCCTGAACTTGCATGACTGAAAAGTCCTAATCTGCTTTGGAGTAGTTTTTCTACATGATTTAGGATTAGCTTTTACTTATTATATAAGCCTTGCTTCTATTTCATGATAACATACATTGTTCCCTACATCTTGGTCTAGAATACACAACATTAACATCAATTTTTTTAGTGATTTTCACCCTAAAAAACATGCCTAGAATGATTGCAAAAGACTACTATGTAAGTGTTACATGAGTGACATGCATAACATATCATCCAACAATACCACTTGTCATATGAGTGTGGGACAAAACATGTAACGAGCCTCACCCTTAAAAGTAAATAATAAAGGTAGTAAAGTCTTAACATAGGTATATGGAAAATGGATGTTACACTTGAAGTAGAGGACTCACCACAAATAAAGTCTTCACGAGTTTAATTAGCCACGAGGAGGTGGATGAGAAAGAGCTCCAATTCCTATGGTTAGATCATATAGGAAAAAAATATGCATTTGTATTTTAAATGTACTAAGTATAGGGGGTGCAACTCAACAAGGAAATTATAAGTCATAATAAATAAAAAACATAATCATAACAAAGGGAAAAAGCTCAATATGACATGTGTGATCAATGCATTAATTAAAACATGCATAGGAGGTAAAATCACAAGGTCATAACATAGCATATATATATATATACATATGGGAGGAGACCTTCAACACTACTTAAAACTATGTGAGCTACTACATGAAATCCCGATGGTGCCTCCATACTGGAAAGGGATTAGCCTACTTGGCAAGGTAGACTATACCTTACCTTATGGTATCCAACCCATTTCAGAAAGTGGTTAACATGAACCTTACGGGATTTAACTCATTTTGGTGAATACTTTACATGTACCTTACAGAATCCTGCCTATTTTGGTGAATTATGCAACATGAGAAATATAGATCCATTAACTAATCATAGACCTTTGTAGAAACTTAGTTAACGGACAATAGAAATCCACCAAGGCCCCTCTCCAGTACTAGATCAACATTCCACGGAATACGTAAAACCATAAACATAATAATATTATCCATAATCTTATAAATCATAATAAGAGTAGCTTCTTAAAATCATATCGTCATAAGAAGGGCTTCATAATCTTGCATATTTTTTACAACATTTCCATCTAATCATAACATATTTGATAACCCTTAATCATTCATAATATTTATCAACTTGCATAACTTGTAGCAAAGCCTTTCATCAACATAAGATGTTTCACCATTCAATCATAGTTCCAAAACATGGTGGATTTATGTATAAGGACTTTAAAACCCTGAAATTCAAGATTAATATAAATGAATAAGGTAAAACATGATCAATTTAAACCCTTGAAAATAACTCACCATAATCATTGTGAAACCCCTAGTTAGAGCATCATGAAAATCACCTAATAATCCATAAATATTCAAAGCATTTCATAGTATCATAAAATACATAGCTTAATTGTCATTAAGTAGTTCATATTGAAATGGCCCCAAAAAGTTTTTGAAAATGTGCCTCGAAAATGCCCGTAATTATAATTTGCATATATCTTAAACTTCATGCATTATTTTGAAAATTAGATTTCATATTCTTGTTCAGGGGCAAAATTGATCAAAATATGTCTAACTCAAACTTTATAGTAATCGTAGAAAAATTAGAATTTTCAAAGTGGACAAAATTCCAGTGTTCAGGTGCATCCCTAGCTCGATGCGCCAAGGGCATAGAGTTCCTCATTTTTTGGTAAGTTTTTGGTAACTCGATCCAAGGCTTTTGAGACTTGGGACTAAGCCTTCTCGTATATGAAAATACCTATAATTAGTCTTATTTTCACCCTCATATCATATAAGACATTCCCCAACACTTTCTCATACACTTATACTAATGTTTCATCAAAAGTCAAGTGTCCCAAACTCTTTTTGGATCATAAGAAATTTATTCAATCTTCAAGATCTCATTAAAATCTATGTAAAACTTATTCATATTGTTTAAAACCATCGTGAGTCCCTTATATCAAGCCAAGTTCAAAGGAATTTTCGTTGGCTAAGTTTTACACAAGTACTGGTAGTAGGGTCAACTTTGAAGGGGTGTATCTCTTAGCACACAAATAACTAGGTAGCCTATGACCTATAAATTAAAGCTCCTTGAATTAGCTTTCCAATGCACTTGGTTTCACCTCATTCCGAGTTCGGATGGAGAAGTTATGCTTGTTTTCATAGAACTTGTGTTTGCAGGGGTATATACGGATTTTTGCCAAATTCTATTTTATTAATGGCATTACATAAATCTAGTCATTTCTATTGATTTTTTGGGGATTTCTATGATATCTTAGCACTTCCTGAAGACCAAATCCCTATTTCTAAAGATCAATTCACTCATCCTAATTGGAATACACTCTTAAATTTTATCAAGAGCCTCTATCAAAACCCCAATAAACATTCAAGAAAACTCAAGAACAAGTAGTGGATTTCAAGACCCCATTCCATGCTTCAAGTCTTTATCAACTCAATTTCAAGAAATTAAAGGTCTAAGGTATATGAGTTTCATTCATGGATTCCTTTCACCCATGAAGCCCAATCGTCCTTTTTACATAAATTATATGATTTTAAGTTCATTTACTTAGTAGTATTACTTAATATGAATTATGATTACAAATTATATTGGGTTTTTAATGAAATATTGATTGGAAATACATGTCTACCTATTCCTAGATCGTACTATTTGATGTTTTGTCTATTGTGACTATGCATGTTTTCGGATATTAAACTATGGTCTATTATGTGATTTGATGATGGATTGCAATGTATATTGCATGATGGTATTACCAAGTGTTGGTGGGCTATTTTACTTCAAGTTTTCTTGCATGATTTCACTCTTGAATTTCATGATCTTATACTAGCATACACACCCGCGAAGTGTTTGATAAAATGCCTTTTCAAAGATTCTTAAGGTTTTATGATCTATTGGTTGATTTATGTTTCAAGTGACTCTATGATGATTTTGTGATTTCTAAAGATATGTTTAATTCATGGAAATTTTGATGATGTTGTAAATCTAGGTTTAAGCCATTTCTTAAAGATTTCACCTCTTGTGAACCCTTTTATGTTGATGTTGACGCAAGGGTAATGTTTGATGAGGAACTATTCTTATGTGTTGAATTTGGGCTTACCATTAGAGGTCAAGGATGTTTTAGAGATACTCTTCCTATGTTTCTATGTTTCTTACCAGTTTTTAAAGCTATGATTATTTTATGTATTCTGTGGGATTAAACTTAGCACTGATGGATGAAAGGTTACTCTCTTTTGTAGAACTATGTGCTACCATGGGATGATATTGTACCCTTGCTATACTAGTTGATCCATCTAGTGAACTTTCTCTTAAATTCCTATCCAAAATTGGGTCGTGTTCCCATAATAAGGGTCGCTGCATACGAAATTAGGTTATGTTCTCGTTAAAGTGAGGTCTTAAAATCCTTTCCAAAATTGGGTCAGGTTCTCATAATAAAGGTTACTTCATATGAAATTGATTCATATTCCCGTAAGTTTGAATTATGATTTACCATGGCAAGTAGGCCACCTCTTTACCGATGAGGGGTAATCATTGGGATTTCAAGTTGTAGCTCGCTTGGTCTTATTTTATGTCAGTTAAGGTCTCTTTACGCAGTTATATATTTTATGTTCTATGTAATATGAATGATTTTCCAAGCATTTTTTACTTCATGCATTAATTATCCATGCCATATTGTTATTATGCTTATCCATTGTTTATTATTATGCATTTTGCTTATGTTGCCTTTCTCTTATTGCATTGCATCCTACATACTTAGTACGTTCAAAAATACTAACATATACTCTATGCCTATATGATATCACCCTGTAGGAACCAGAGCTCCTATTGATTCTCCTCGTGACTAGACAGATTGTTAAAGTTAGCTTTTGGTAAGTCCTCATGTACAGGGGTAATATCTCTCCTCTTTCATGCTTATGTTTAGACTACATCTTATATTTTTAAGAGTACTTATGACTATGAGCGTGAGATTGATTTCTTGTCTTGGTCTCCGCTAAGTTCTATGTTTAGAAGTGTTGTTGGACAAATTATGTCTTATGCTTGAGCTTTGACTCATCTATATTATTTAAGTATTAAACTCTCTCTTACTTAGTCCCAGTTCCCCTTATGTATATATATCTTGTTGTTTTATCTTACTTCCATGACCAAGGATGTGTGTATGATATGCTAAGAAGGTTGTTTGGGATCCCTTCGGGTTTCCCATTTGTCAGTCATGTCTAGTCCCCAAGATTAGGTCATGACAATGATGGTATTAGAGCATTAGGTTATTAGATCCTCAGAGTCCAATACACTGCATCAATTAGAGTCTTATTCATGGTTGTGTTGTGCACCATAACTATGATTTAGAGGCTATGAGACATTTAGGGAAATGTTTCCCTTCTTCTTAGTCTCTTTGTTTTAGAAGCGAGATAGGGATTTCCCCTCTAATGAATGTTCTTCGCTCTTCTATTTGATCATGCCACTTCAAAGAGGGAGGTGAAAGAAGGTAAGTTGAAGGTTTTGATTTTGATGGATTCGAATTCTGCTATTCCTTTTATTATTACTTTTCTTGTCTAGTGGGCTTCTTATGTGCCCTGAGTTATTATGTGAATACTTTGGTGTCTAACCACCTTATTGAGTCTATTGTTGTTGGAAAGTTCATAGGTATTTTTCCATGTTCATATTGCATTAGGTCTTTCCTTGTGACTCGTTGGATTTGATATAGTGGATTTGATGTTATACTTGGGATGGAATAGTTGCATGCCTATTGTGTCTTTATAGATGGTAGGACTCGTAAAGTTAGATTCTGACTTCCTAATGAACCGTCTTTGAGTGAGAGGTTGTGTAGTCTAGCAAAAGAGGTAGGTACATTCTTGTCTTAAGGTTCAATTGATCTCTAAGGGTTGCCCCATGTCCTTATTGCATATAAGTCTTATCTTGTGATCTTGGTTTAACTTAGATTTATGTGTTGGAGATCTTGGGGTAGTTTGGGCTACTTGCATAGCATGCTTCCAATGAGTGTAGAACTCATAAGCTTGTAATAAGATAGTTGAGGATGGTCAAACTAATTGGTTAACTACAATGGGTTAGTCACTTCCCTACGATTTATCTTTCTTTCAGTATTTGTCCCCAAGTAAGGATAAGGGTAGGTGATATCCCTAAGTGTCTTTTCTGACTAGGAGTGAGCACTTTGAGTATTATTAGAGTTGCTTGGTTGACTTATGCATCGGATATGTTTATGGGATTCATGAATAGGGTCTTAAAACCTTACCTTGGCATGTTTGAGATGTCCTCTAGTGGTGAAGCATTGACTCATTTAAGGCTTGTGAACCATTTGAGGTAGTGTTGCAGGTCTTATAGAATGATAGGTTATTTGCTAAATATGATAAGTGTGAATTGTGGGTAATAAGAAGGTGGTTAGAGTTCCTTAAGAATTATGGTATGAGTGTGCATTAGTTTTCCCAATAAGGCTAAAGTTGTGGTTAGTGCTCTTAGTAGGGTGCCTATGGGTAGCCTAGCATATGTGGATAATGGTGGTAAAGAGAAGACTAGTGGGGTCCATTTGTTGGTTAGATTGGAAGTTATGTTGAGGAAAGTTAAGAATGGTAGTATAGTGTTCTTGGTGGTTCCAAATGTTCTTTGGTTGAGGAGGTCTAGTTTAAGCAAGGCCTTGATTCCACCTTGTTAGAGGTGGAAGTTTTGGGAGAATAGAGGTTGTCTCCTAAGAGGGAGATGGTAGTTCGTGGCAACAAGTGGAATAGGTATGGTTAAGGTAGACAAATGAGTGATAGTTGCGAGTCCTTTTAGAGTATAGAGGAAGTTGGTAAGGTTTCATATGGATGGGATTTACCTAGAGATATTGATATGGTTCGTCCGATTCTTCATGCTTCTAGGTTGAGGGGATGTGTTAGTGACTCCAGTGTTATAGAAATCTTTGAGGTTATGGGTATTATGGAGGATGATTTGGCTTAGGAGATGGTCCCGATTGAGGTATTGGATGGATGAGTAGAGAAGTTGATTCATAAGGATGTAGTGTTCGTCAAAACCCTTTGTGAAAATCATCAAGTTGAAAGTGTCTCTCGGAGAGTCGGAGCAAGCATGGAGGAGAAATATCTATATCTCTTTCATTCTATTCAAGCTTAT
This sequence comes from Solanum sejunctum, assembly GCA_025642045.1. Lineage (NCBI taxonomy): Eukaryota > Viridiplantae > Streptophyta > Magnoliopsida > Solanales > Solanaceae > Solanum > Solanum sejunctum. Next base: position 43,622 of record JAOTQJ010148867.1, read on the forward strand.
GATGATGCATCAAGTCCTTTTATGATTTCAAAAGTCTTATGTTCTAGCCCCTATGTTATTGCATGCGTTCATGTTTATGTTCATGACTACATGATGATTTTAATGCTTATGTTGAGATTTTAAAATGGTATTTAAATGCAGTATTGCATCCTTATGTGGGCTGAAATTATCTTATTTATGTCTCTTATATACATTTCTTTGACATTCTAGGACGAATGTTCTGAAGGGAGAGATATTGAAACGACCCCAAAAAGTGCCCAAAAATGTGCCTAAAAATGTTCGGAATCATAATTTCTATGTATCTCAGAATCCGTGCACTATTTCAAAATTCAACTTTATATTCTTGTTCAAGGGGCAAAATTTAGTGGGAAATGGGTCTAACCTGAACTTTAGAGCAATCGTAGCAAAATTCAAATTTTTAAAGTGGACAAAATTCCAGTGTCTAGGCGCGCAACTGGCGTGTTGCGCGACACGCTAGGGGTGCGGAGTGTCTCATTCTTTGGTCAGGTTTTGGTTATCTGGTCCAAGACTTTTTGGTCTTTGTAATAAGCCTTATCATTCATGAAAATACCTATACTTAGCTTTATTTCACCCTCATATTATACAACGCATTCCCCAATACTTTATCAACCACTTAGACTAATGTTTTATCCAAATTCAAGTGTCCGAGATTCTTTTCGGATCTCAAGAAATTCATTCAAGCTTTAAGCTCTCATTCAAATCTAAGTTAAGCTTATTCATGTCATTTAAGACCATCATGGGTTCTCTACACCAAGCCAAGTTTAAAGGAATTTCCATTGACTATGTTTTGGACAAGTACCAGTAGCAGGTCAACTTTAAAGGGGCATATCTCTTAGAAAACAAAGAACTGAGTGGCCTTTGAACTACCAAATTAAATCTCTTTGAATTAGTTTTCCAATGCACTTTGTTTCACCTCATTCCAAGTTCGAATGAAGAAGTTATGCCTATTTTTATAGAACTCGTATATGTAGGGGTATTTACGAGTTTTTGCCAAATTCCATTTCATTAATGGCATTTCATAAATTCAGTCATTTGTATTGGTCTTTTGGGGATTCCTATGCTATCTTCACAATTCCTAAAGACCTAAACCCTATTCTTAAAGATCAATTCACCTCTCCCAGTTAGAATACAGTCTCAAATTTTCTCAAGAGCCTCCATTAAAACCCTAGTAAAAATTCAACGAAACTCAAGAACAAGTTGTGGGTTTCAAGACCCCATTCAAAGCTAAGAAATTCAAGGTCTAATATATGTGAGTTTTATTCATGGATTCCTTTCACCCATGAAGCCTAAGCTTCTTTTTTTACGTAAATTGCATGATTTTAAGTTAATTTACTTATGAGTCTTACTTATTATGAATTATGATTACAAATTATGTTGGCTTTTTAATGAAATGTTGATTGGAAACACATGTTTACCTATTCCAAGATCAACTATGAGATGGTTTGTCTATTGTAACTATGCCAGTTTTTAGGGTATTAAACTATGGTTTATTATGAGTTTTGATAATGGATTTCAATGTATATTGCATGATGGTATTACCAAGTGTTGGTGGGATTTTTTACTTCAAGTTTTCTTGCATGATTTTACTCTTGAATTGTATGATCTTATACTAGCACTACACACCCACCAAGTATTTGATAAAATGCCTTTTCAAGGATTCTTAAGGTTGATGATCTATTGGTTGATTTATATTTCAAGTGACTCTATGATGATTTTATGCTTTCTAAATATATATTTAATTCATGGAAATGTTGATGATATTGTAAAGCTGGATTTAAGCCCTTTCTTAAAGATTTCACGTCTTGTGAGCCCTTTTATGTTGATGTTGATGCAAGAGTAATGTTTGATGATGAACTATTCTTTTCTTTTGAAGTTGGGCTCACTATTAGATGTCAAGGATGGTTTAGATCTCCTCTTGCTATGTTTCCATGTTTTTTACAATTATTAAAGCTATCATTATTTTATGTATTCCATGGGATTAGACTTAGTGGGGGGTTACTCTCTTTCCTAGAACTATGTGCCACCATAGGATGATATTGTACCCTTGCTATACTAGTGGATCAATGTAGTGAACTATCTCTTAAAATCCTACCTGAAATTGGGTTGTGTTCCCATAAGGAGGGTCGTTTCATACGAAATTGGGTCGTGTTCCTGTAAGTTGAAGTGGAGTCTTAATATCCTTTCCAAAATGGGTCCATGTTCCCGTAAGGAAGGTTACTTCATACGAAATTAGGTTATGTTCCCGTAAGTTTGAAATATGATTTACCTTGGCAAGTAGACTACCTCTTTACCGATGAAGGGTAAACATCAGGATTCCAAGTTGTAGCTCGCCCCGTCTTATTCTATGTTGGTTAAGGTCTCTTCCCACACTTATGTATTTTATGTTCGATGTAATATGAATGATTTTCCAAGTATATTTTACTTCATGCATTGATCATGCATGCCATATTGTTATTATGCTTATCCGTTGTGTATTACTCTGCATTTTGCTTATGTTGCCTTTCTCTTGTTGCATTGCATCCTACATACTTAGTACATTCAAATGTACTAACATATACCCTATGCCTACATGATATCATAATGTATGAATCAGAGCTCTTATTGATTCTCCTCATGGCTAGACAGATTGTTCAAATTAGCTTTTGGTGAGTTCTCACATCCAGGGTAATATCTATCCTCTTTCATGCTTATGTTTAGACTACATCTTGAATACTTTGGAGTACTTATGACTATGAGAGTGAGCCTGGTTGCTTGTGTTGGCCCCCACTAAGTTCTATGTCTAAAGGTGTTATTAGACAAGTTATGTATTATTCTTGTGATTTGACTCATTTAAGTTATTTAAGTATTAAACTCTCTCTCCCTCAGTCCCAATTCCCCTTGTGTATACGTCTCTTGTTTACTTATCTTGCTTCTGCGACCAAGGATTTGAGTATGATATGCAAAGAGGCTTGTTTGGGGTCCCTTTAGGTTCTCCATTGATCGGTCCCGTCTAGTCCCTAGGCTTAGGTTCTGAGACAACTCTTGATAGAATTAATGCATTTCAAGTCAATAATGGACAATTTCCAACTCAAGTCATGCATATAAAGAAGATTAGGAAGTACCCATAATGAAATCTACCTTGAAATTGAAGAATTGAGTTGAAAAAAGTTTTGGAATTTATAGGTGGAAGGACTCATGGATGAAGAAATCCACATACCTTATTGTCTTGAAGATGACACGAGAAATTTTGGAGAATCTTGAAGACACCCTTGAAGCTTGGCCTTCAATAGGGGATCCTTGAAACCCTAGAAATTTAGAAGAATCTTGAAGAAAAGTTTTGGAGAGTTTAGGGAGGGTTTTTAGAAGTTCAGTGAGTGAAGTAGGTCTAAAAATGATAGAATATGTGGGGATTCCCTTGTATAAAGGTTCAAAGGTTTGTCTCAATTAATTAAATATGAAAATATTCAAAAAACTTTGTACTATGGTGAAATGTAAGTGCAGCGTAGACTTGTTTCGACGTAGTTCATTTGTATACGAGGTTTAAATTTCACCTATTTTTGCCCTAGGATGAGTCCTGATCATTTTTAGACTGAAATAAACCCTCTTCGCAATACAGATAGGTCGTAGATGCCTATGAAAAATGTAAAAACTTACAAAAAAAAAATTTTTCTATTTAGTTGACCTGAAATCAAACGAGACCTTTTTTTCAAATAATTTTGCACTAAAGAGTCATGTATCTGCAATGAATTACGACTTTAGCGGCAATAACACTGCCGCAATAACCTATACTGGCTAATATTTTGTAGTAGGCAATGTTGGGGTCGGCAAAGGATTTCCTGGCCGTTGTGGGTATTCAGGGTGAAAGGTAGGATAAATTGCCGCTATATACTATTTGCTTTTACATCAATTATTTGTGGTGGTTCTATTAGCTACTAAAGGTACTTCATATTCGTTAACTTTGGTCTTTTAGCTTCATTGTTTTAGTGGATAAATCAAAATAAATAGCTGTTAAAAGGTAGTTATCTTAACGATAATGATTTGTGGAAATTATATTGGTAGCTAAAGGTAATTTATATTGACTAACTTCATTCTATTTGCATCTATTGTTTTAGTTAATCAATCCTAATAAATAGTCGCTAAAAGATAGTAGATTAGCATTAATTATTTGTGCAACTATATTGGCTGCTAAATGTTGTTTATATATGGTAGCAATGGTCTTTTAGAAACCATTCTTTTAGTAAAAAAATCCAAATAAATATCCACTAAAGGGTAGTAATTTTAATGGGGCACTTTTAAAATCGCATGTTATGACTACAATATCCCTTTAAAACATGTCTTAGTTTTCCCTTTTTAGCGTCCATTTATTATAATGTTAACAATGATTAGTAGCGACCACTAATCATGACTACTATATTTGTCATACAATTATATGTTGAAATCGATCAAACTTGTTGGCAATAGTTAAACATATATTACTATTAATCCATAAAATAGAATAAGTCTCCATTAGATCCAGATAATAGATCGAACTTGTTGGCAAATAGTTAAACATATATTACTATTTGTCATACAATAAAAGGATAGAGTAATCCAATATGTGAATGTCACTACTTATAAAGAAACTTATATTATTCTTACTAATATCTTTCTTATTGAATGATGTCCTCGAATAAGTTTATAACTCTTCTACATATTAAAACTCCCAGTGTGAAATTCGCAAATGTCCGATTATAGGACCCCAAAAAAATAAATTTAACAAAAAATTAATCAAACAAGAATCTAGCTAATTGCAGTTCAAGAAAAATTGAATATTGATCAGTCTTTTTCACCTACATAAAACATTGCAACAATTGGAAAAATAGGTCTTGGTGGAGGAAAAGTATTAAAGCAAAAGTCAAGAGCTCAATGATCAAATTAGGAGACTCGAATACTAAATACTTCTAAGTCATATTAAAAGAAATGACTCACAAGTAATATATCAAAGAACTTGTAAGCTTAGCAGGTAATAAGCTCACAAACTTTGTAGCAACTAAGGAGGAGATTGCATACTTTTGTTGAAACCATGAAACATAATTATATTAGTTGGATTAATTCATTTGTTAGAGTATGTTTCATGTTTCAAGTTTTATTGCATTTGCAGGAATGAAATCCTATGTAGTTACCATAATAAAGGCATAAATATATATTATGTTTTTATCATTTGTAAGTTGTTTCTCCTCGTAGTATCTTGGTATAGATTGTGTTCCTCTTGTCAAAGACATGACACATTTGTTCTAGTTGTGAATAGTTTCTTTATGATTTGATAAAATGCTTGTATCTTTCCATTTTTGGGACATTTTTTAATGATGGAAGTGCACTTGACAATCTAGGTAGCATGGGTGTCCATGGTGTGGGCAGAGATCAGCATGGTGACTGTAACAACCGCAAAAAGTGCTCAAAATATGCCACAAAAGTGCCCAAAATCATAATTTCTATATATCTAAAACTTCGTGCGTTATTTCAAAGAATCAACTTCATATTTGTGTTCAGGAGGCAAAATTAAGTGAAAAATGGGTCTACTAACCCAAATTTTAGAGCAATCATAGTAAAATTCAAAATTTTAAAGTGCCAATTTCCAGTGTGTGGTGTGCGTTCTTACCGCGATACGGCTCTATATTTTTTTGTCTGTTTTTGTTGTCCAGTCCAAGGCCTTTAGATCTTGGGCCTAAGCCTTCCAACATGTGAAAATACCTATACTTAGCAATATTTTTCCTTTATATCATACGAGACATTCCCCAATACTCACTTAAACACTTAGGCTTATATTTCTCTTAAATATCAAGTGCCAAAACCCTCTCCGAATATCAAAGATTGCACCCAAGCTTCAATTCTCTATATCTAATCTTCATTAAGTTTATCTCCAAAGCTAAGGTATGTGGGTTTTATTCATCGGTCCATTTCACCCATGATGTCCAAGCTTCATTTTACCTAAATTTGCATGATTTAAAGTTGATTTACTCATGGGTCCTATTTATTATAAAAAAAACACTGTACTCTACGTTGGAGTTTATGAAATTATGACTATTTTAACATATTTTGAGCTATGAATCCAAGATCTATTATAAGATTTGTTGAAAGGTTTTGATGTATATTGCTTGAGGGTGTTACTAAGCCTTTTTAAGGATTCTTTATGTTTTGATGATCTATTGGTTGAGTTATGATTCAAGTGACTCTATGATGATTATGAACTTTCTAAAGATGTGTTTAAATCATGAAAATGTTGATGATGTTCTAGGGCGAGATTAAGCCCCTTTTTCTAAGATTATACCTTTTGTGAGCATTTGATGTTTTTGAACCGTATGCATCAAAAGGCGCATGTACGATTCCTAAGGGATACAATTTTACCCTAATCAACCGACTTTATCGAGAAAGATTACTTTTTTTAGGCCAAGGGATTGGTACTGGCTAGGTTAGCGACTCCTTGTAACATGTCATCCCGCGTGAGTCTTCCAATTAACAAGATCCGCATTCGGCATCTCTAGGGTTCGAACTCCGGGAACACAGAGGTTATAGGACTAAGCCACTACTCAGACAAGATTGAAACATCAGTGGTTTCGAACATCACCTTTACCCGATAGAACTCGCACGCGAGCTCCAGCTATCCTGAGGGAAACTTCGGAGGGAACCAGCTACTAGATGGTTCGATTAGTCTTTTGCCCCTATACCTAAGTCAGACGAATGATTTGCAAGGATGTTAATGTTAATGCAAAGGATAATGTTGATAACCCATTCCTATGATTGAAGTTAGGCTCAACATTTAAGGTCAATAATTTTAAGAGCAACTCATGCCATATCTTTATGTTTATTGAAAGTTGTTAAAGTATGATTATCTAATATATTCTGTGGCATTAGACTTAGTACCAAGTTGACTAGAGGTGAGTCCCCAAGTCTTAGAACTACTTGCCACCATAGGTGAATGGATTAGAGGTAAGTCCCCAAATCTCTAAGAGGCTAGTACCCTAAATATGAGGGGTTGAGGTGATACCCAAGTGTAGGCTTGAGGCGAGTACCTGAGTCCAAAAACTAGAGGCAAGTACCCAGTCTACGTAAGGCTTAGTGGATCCACTTAGTCATTAGGAGGTTCACTGTGCAAGTAATATTCCATTTTCTTTGGCTATTGGGTTAACATTGGGATTCCACATTGTAGCTCGCTTAGGCTTACGTTATGTCTATTGAGGTTTCTTCTTGCACTTATATATTATATTCTATGTAAGATTAATGATTTTGTAAAGCATGATTTACTTAAGCATTGTTCATATATTTCATATTGTTATTATGCTATCTATTGCTTATAATTATGCATTTTTATTATGATGGCTATCTTTTGTTATATTTCATCCCACATACTTAGTACATTCAAATGTACTAACACATACTCTATGCCTACATGATGTTACCATGTAGGAATTGGAGCTTCATTTGATCATCTTCCTCCCCCACATGGCTAGATGGGTTGTTCAAGTTAGCTGTTGGTGAGTCTTCATGTCTAGGGACAATATCTATCTTCTATCATGCTTATTCTTAGACTGCATCTTGTATATTTTGGAGTACTTGTCATCATTACTATGAGGTAATCTTGGTTGCTTGTCTTAGCCCCCGCTGTTATCTATGTAGTAGAGGTATTGTTGGACATATGTTGTATCTATGTTATAAGTCTTGTCTCTCTTATTTCTTGATGTTTATGACATTGAAGTTTACCCTTAGTCCCAATTTCCTTTGTTCATATTTATCTCTTATTGTCATTCTAATTGCTTCCGCGACCAATGATGTGTAATGATATGCTATAAGGCTTGTTTAGGGTCCCTTTGGGTTCCCATTCGCTAGTCACATCTAGGTTGTGGGCTTGGGTCATGACAAAGATGGTATCAAAGCACTAGGTTATTAGATCCTCAGAGTCCAACACACCAAGTCGATTAGAGTCTTATTCATAGTTGTGTTATGCACCACAACTATGAGTAGGAGGCTATGAGACATTTTAGAAAATATTCCCCTTCTTCATATTCTAAGTCGTGCTATAGAGTTGGAGTAAGTTTCCCTCCCTAATGAATTGCTCTTTGTTCTTCTAGTCAATTAGGAAGATGAAGGAAGGTAAGTTGAAGGTTTTGATTTTTGATGGATCCGAGTTTCACTATTCCTTTCATTATTACTTTTGGTTGCTAGTGGACTTCTTATGCATCCTGAGTTGTTATATGAATCTTTGGTGTCTATCCTTTTTGTTAAGTGTATTATTGCTAGAAGAATTATAGGTATTGATTTGAGTTCGTATTGCATTAAGTCTTGCCTTATGGCTTGTAGGAGCAGATGTGGTGGATTTGATGTCATACATAGAATGGAATGATTACATTCATGTTGTGTCTTTATGGATGGTAGGACCCATAGAGTTAGATCTGAATTCCCTAATGAGCCCGTCTTTGAATGGGAGGCTATCAAGTGGTAGTAAAGGAGGTCGGTCCATTTCTTTTCTTAATGTACAATTGATCCAGAAGGATTGCATTCATCATCTTGAGGGAGTTAGGGGTGTTGAACCTAAGGTATTTTCTATTAAGGTGTTTCTGTTAATCAATGAGTTCTTGAGAGTCCTTTCCGATACTTTGAATTTAGGGTAGTATATTTTGGTTTGACTAGTATACTGGCTATGCCTATTAGTCTTGTGAATAAGATCTTTAGTCCCTGCTCTATTAGTTTTATGGTGGTTTTGGTATGATGGCTCATTTCTCTAAGTCAAGAAGTGTATGTGAGTCATTTGAAGGTAGTACTTCAATGTTTAAGGACGAAAGATGGATGCTAAATAGGAGAAATGTGAGTTTAGGTTGTAAGTGGTTGCTTTTCTAGGTCGTGTGGTGTCGGGTGATGGTATTAAGTTGGACCCTAGTAAGACAAAGGTGATTATAGATTATCCTAGACCTTGACTTCATCCGATATTAGGAGCTTCTTGGACTTAGCGGGCTATTACAAAAGTTTGTCAATAGGCTCCCTTCTATTGCTTCTACTATGACTTAGTTGACCCTAAGTAAGGCCAATGTTGTGACTGACATTTTGAGTAGGGTGATTTGATAGGAACGGGAGTTGCTATTTTTTGTGTTATTCCTTTGTGCTAATAGGACCCATGTGTGTGTCCTGGAGGGTTACGCGAGTCTATTGTGCTAGGAGGGGTCTATAAGGATTGCGCCATTTGCATGAGGTATTGTTTTGTGGTCTTGTTGTGCTTGGCATGGTGGGTTTGGAGGTCTTGGGGTGGATTTATTACATGCTTATCATGCTTTCAATAAGCATAGAACTTGTAAGGTTGTAATATGATGGTTAAGGATGGTAGATCTATTTAGTCAACTACGATGGGTTCGTCACTTCTCTAAGATTGATCTTTGGTTCAGGTTTTGTCCCCAAGTGAGGATGAGCGTAGGTGATATTCCTAACTATTTTTGTAGATTGAGGGTGAACATTTGAGTATTGTTATAGTTGTTTGGTTGTCTTATGCACTAGCTATGTTTATGAGTTTCATGAATAGGGTCTTAAAACCCTACCTTGACATCTTGGTGGTGGCCCTTAGTGGTGGTGCATTGATTTAACTGGAGCTTGTGAATTATTTGGGGATAGTGTTGCAAGTCTTTGATGATGAGGGGTTGTTCGCTAAATATGATAGGTATGAATAGAAGATAGAAAGAAGGTGCTTACAACTCCTTAAGGATTATGATATGAGTGTGCATTAATTTTGGTGGCAAGGCTCATGTTGTGGTCAGTTCTCTAAGTGGCCTAGCATGTGTATGATGGTGGCAAAAAGGTGGCTAGAGAGGTCCAGCGGTTGGCTAGGTTGGGGGGTTAAGTTGGAAGAAGTTGAGCATAGTGGTGTATTATTCTTGATGGTTCTAAATCTTCTTTGGTTGGAGAGGCATAGATTAAGCAAGGCCTTGATCTCTTATTAGGGTTGGAAGTTTTGGGTGAAGAGATGATAGAGTGGAAGTAGTCTCCCAAGGGGGAGATGGTGGTTTATGGTAAAAAGTGGACCATGTGGGTTTAAGGTTAACAATTGATTTTATGAATGTGAGCCCTTGTAGGATGTAGAGTAGGGTTGGTAAGGTTGCTTAAGGATTGGACTTACCTAGGAATACGGTTATGGTTTGTCCAATTTTTATTCTTTTGGGTTGAGGGGATGTGTTGGTGGTTTTAGTGTCATAGAACTCTTTGAGGTTGTGGGTCTTGTGGGGGATAAGTTGGCTTGGGAGAAGGTCCTGGTGGAGGTAATGGATGGAAGGGATGAAGAAGTTGATTGATGAGGACATAGTGTTCGTCAAGGCCCATTGGAAGAATCACAAATCGATAGTGCCTAGGGAGCCAGAGCGGGCACGAAAAAGAGAAATCCATACTTCTTTCATTCTATTCAACCATATGGTATCATGTCAAAACCTTTTTGTGATTTCATGTCTCATGTTCCAGCCTCTAAGTCATTTCCATGCATTCATGTTTACATTGAAAATGTTCATGGTGATTTTATACTTACGTTGAGATTTGGTGTTTTAAGTGTGTTGTTGCATTCTTGTTGGCCCTGGTCTCTTTATTATTATTATTCTTCTCTTGTACATTTTTTTGACATTCGAGGATGAATGTTCTCAAGGGAAAAACATTGTAATGACCCCAAAAAGTGCCTGGAATTGTAGTTTCTATATATCTAATAGTCCATGAATTATGTCGAATATCTGACATTATCTTCTTGTTCAAGGGGCAAAATTGAGTGGATAATGGGTCTAACTCAAATTTTAGAGCAATCATAGTGAAATATGAAATTTTAAATTATCAAATTCCAATATGTAGTGCGCGTTCTTAGCGCGACACGCCTCTGTGTTATTTTTGTCCAGTTTCTGTTGGCCAGTCCAAGGCCTTTAGGTTATGGGCCTAAGCCTTCCCACATATGAAAATACCTATACTTAGTCATATTTTGCCTTCATATCATACGAGACATTTCCCAATACTCACTCAAAAACTTAGGCTTATATTTCTGTAAAATTTCAAGTGCCAAAACTCTCTCCGGATCTTAAGGATTGAACCCAAGCTTTAAGTCTCCATCTCCAATCTTCATTAAGTTCTACTAGAAAGCAAAGGTATGTGGGTTTCTTTCATGGATCCTTTTCACCCATGATGCCCAAGCTTCTTTTTACCTAAATTTGTAGGATTTAAAGTTGATTTACTCATAGGTTCTATTTATTATGAAAATCACTACACACTATGTCGGGTTTTATGAAATTTTGACTATTTTAGCATATTTTGAGTTATGAATCTAAGATCTATTGTAAGATTTGATGAAGAATTTTGAAGTATATTACTTGAGGGTGTTACCAAGTATCTATTAAAGGTTTTACATTGAGTTTTCTAGCATGATTTCACTCTTGAATTGCATGGTTTTAAACTAGCATTACACACCCGCCAAGTGTTTGATAAAATGCCTTTTTAAGGATTCTTTAAGTTTTGATGATCTGTTGGTTGATCTATGATTCAAGTGACTCTATGATGGTTATCCGCTTTCTAAAGATGTGTTTAAATCATGAAAATGTTGATGATGTTGTAGGGCCGGATTAAGCCCCTTTTTCTATTATTATACCTCTTGTGATCATTTGATGTTAATGTTAATGCAAATGATAATGTTGATGATAACCTATTCTTATGATTGAAGTTAGGCTCACCAATTGAGGTCAATGATGTTAAGAGCTACTCTTGCTATATATCTATGTTTATTGCAAGTTGTTATAGTATGATTATTATATATAATTTGTGAGATTAGACTTAACACCGAGTGGACTTGATTATCTTATATATTCTGTGGGATTACATTTACCATCGAGTGGACAAGAAGCTAGTCCCCAAGTCCTAGAACTACATGCCACCTTAGCTGAAAGGATTAGAGGCGAGTCCCTAAATCTCTAAGAGGTGAGTACCCTAAATATGAGTGGTTGAGGCGAGTACCCGAGTCCAAGAACTAGTGACGAGTACCCAGTTCATGCAAGGCTTAGTGGATCCACTTAGTCATTAGGAGGTTCACCTTGGAAAGTAACTTCCCCCTTTCTTTTGGTGTAGGGTTAACATCGGGATTCCAAGTTGTAGCTCTCTTGGTCTTATATTATGTTAGTTAAGGTTTCTTCCCACACATATATATTACATTTCTTATGAGATTAATGATTTGTAAATCATGATTTACTTAAGCATTGTTTATATATGCCATATTATTATTATGCTATCTATTATTTATGATTATGCATTTTAATTATAATGCCCATCTCTTATTGCATTACATCCCACATACTTAGTATATCCAAATGTACTAACTCATACTCTATGCCTACATGATGTTACCATGTAGGAACCAAAGCTCCATTTGATCATCTTCCTCCCCCACATGGCTAGAAAAGTTGTTCAAGTTAGCTTTTGGTGAGTCCTTATGTCCAGGGACAATATCTATCTTCTATCATGCTTATGCTTTAACTGCATCTTGTATATTTTGGAGTACTTGTTGTCATTTCTATGAGGGTAAGCCTAGTTGCTTGTCTTGGTCCCTGCTCTTATCTATGTAGTAGAGGTGTTTCCTAGACTTGTATTATATCTATATTATAAGTCTTGGCTCTTTTGTTTCTTGATGTTTATGATATGGAAGTTTACCCTTAGTCCCAATTCACCTTGTTAATGTTTATCTCTTATTGTCATTCTAATTGCTTCAGGGACCAAGGATGCATAATGATATGCTATGAGGCTTGTTTTAGTGACCTTAATTGAGCCTACTATTATCCTTTAGGAATGGGTACCAATAATCAAGATGAATTGGAGGCTGCTTTATTTTGTTTAAATTGGTCTTTCTAGTTAGGCTATAGGAAGGTGTGGTTAGAAATTGATTCAAATTTAGTTGTAAAATGTAATAATCAATAGTCACATTCTCCTTGGCTCACTGATCAACTTCTATATGAGCTCCACAACATCATTAATCAGTTTTTATTCTTCAGATGCAACCATATTTATAGGGAAGCAAACTCTGTTACTGATGTGTTATCAAGGTATAGTCATACCACCATAACTCAACTTTTCTTTACCATTCAGCAACTACCTAGAGAGGTCAGGGCCTATTTTGATCTTGACAATATTGGTATGGATAACATCAGGAGGAAAAGGTGGAAAAGGATTGAGAAACAACTTTGCTCAGTTTGGTTCTCATCTTCTTGCTCACCTTGTTGCCCCTGATATTCTGGACAAAATAGTTAAAACCTTACTAGTCCTCAGGTTTATTTCAACATCAGTATATTCCTAATGAAGCTGAGGCACTCTATTATTTAGACAAGATTGATATGGCAAATTTTAGAACGCAGAAATTTAAAAATATCAAGAAACCTTCTTAATTGTGACGTGCTACAGCAGTGACACCACCAAGACTTCTCTTTATCCTTTGTCTGATCCTGAAGGCGATTGTTGTATAGGTAGTCTTTGGTTTAGGTGTTGTATTCTCTTTTTCTTTTTATTGTAAAGGGAAAGTCTCCCTTGTTTATTTCTTTCCTAGTATTTATTAAATTGAGAGGAGTCCTCTATAGGTGCACAGATTCGAGGTTTGCTTTAATTATAGTATTGGGATGAGTTGGTTGCCTTTGTAGGCTAGCCATCTTATGAACTACCATAGTTTCAGACGTAAGGTTTCATGTCCCTCTCCATTGTACTTTTGCTTACTTGGCTATTAATTATAAGGTTTAGGGATGTGCGGTTGAACTCCTGATCATCAAGGGGGATGTATATGATATTTATATACTTGCTCAGCCTTAAAAATCTTATATGAAAAAAAATTAATAGGAGGGACTTAAATGTCAGCTGACCCAAGCCCAATGAAATTTGAGAAGCAGACTCCTAAACAACACAAGAGGTGTAATCTGAATAAGTTAACACATGAGTAAAGGAAGGCTAAGTTCATTGAGAGACTAAATACTTTAAATTGAGTTGCTGGAAATAACGATGATGACGATGATGAGCATGACAAGTAAACGACAATGCAAGAGTCTAGAAATATTACTGTTGCTAATTTTCTTGTTATACTTTGTTTGCACATAATTTTATGCCTTTTATTTAATAGAAATCAAGCTATAAACTTCTCGTACAAACACTTTTGACAAACCCTATCCTTAAACTGCATTCTATTTTATAATTGTTGTATGCTAATCATAGAAGCTAATGAGAGTTTCTATATCTTATGATGCCTTCTCACATGTCAAAGATTACAAATGATGCTCTGTTTGAGACTAGAACGTAGTAGTAGTAGTTGTTGTTCTCTTAAGTAAAAGTAAAACTACAAGCTTGCACAAACTCATATTTTGGTCTTTTTTCTCTAGTTGTGTTTGCCTAATCTTGGCCATGGTTTAATTTAGAGTCCTGTCGGCTATATTATTTCTCTCTAACATGAACGAATGATTGATACATAGAATGGAATGGTGGACTTGAAACAATGGAAGTTATACTAGCATTCATTCACCAGAGAGAAGAAGCAACTATTAAACAAGAGCGAGCTACGCCTTATGTATTTTCTCATAAGGTATATTAAACTGGATGAAAATCTTTAGTTTATTAATACTACAATTTCAAAATGAAATCCATATTGAAATATTATGTTATAGTGAAGGACCAATTCCAACCCAGTATTTGGATTCAAATGAGTGCGTCTTTAATGAGATCTTAGTTTTGAAAGCTTTGTAGAATGGATGATAGACAAAATCATAAGGCGAGACTTTATTCAATATAGACATGAGACAACCCCTATAGACTCTTTTTTTAACAATGAACTCACAAATTGGGGTAGACACCTGAAAGGGTTCACATAACAGTTTAGGACACATATGAAGTCTATAAGAAATAAATGGAGTAATAAAAGAGAAAGTAGCACCCGAATCTAATAAAGCATAGATATCAAAATTGTTAATCTTTAACATACTGGTAACAACATCGGGTGCCTCATTACCACTTGTGCCCTTTAAGATCATAAAATAAGTTGTGATGTGGAGCACCTCCTTGTTGGCCATCTTGTGCCCTCTAATCACCATGCACAACATTTTCTTGGGGATGACCATCTCTATACTTGTTTTGACAATCCGCAATCTCGTGTCCTATCTTTTCACACTCAAAACAAGCACCCATATCTTTGTAGCATCTACGAGCATGATTTTTACCACACCTCCCACACTTAGGAATAACTTAAACATCATTACCACCTTGAGCTCTAGGATTGAGCACCCTATCATTATCTAACCTTCAGTTTTGAGCATTATAGAACCCTTGACCTTGGAATTTGTCACCTTGTTCAAAACAACCACCTCTAGTACCTTGAAATCCACCATCATAACAAGCTCTCTTGGACTCCCTACTCTTCCTCTTCCTATGTTTTTTCCCTTCAGGTTGCTCGGTATAAGTCATGAACTGAGACAAGTCTATATCTCCTAAGAGCATGGTGGTGCAACATTCTTTATTGATCAAGATGGATATTCCTGACAAATATTCTTGCCCTAGGATCGGTGACCAAGTGTAGAGCATACTTCGAGACGTGTTTGAATTTAAGCAAATAGTTCCTAACAGTCATAGAACCTTCTTGAGATTCATAAAGTTCCGCATCTTCACCTCCCTTAGTTCAATGGGCAAAAATAGTCGAGGAAGACAAATTTGAATTCCTACCAAGTGATAGACTCTTCATTCCATCTCTCTAGCTTCCATTGAGCAAACTAAGTTTATGTAAGACCCATGAGTTAATAGGCCGCAAGATCTGCTTTCTCCTTCTATCTTACCACCATAATATCACTAACATTGTACACCTTGTCAATGAATTCTTGGGGGTATTCCTCTATCTTTGAGCTATAAAAATCTAGAGGGTTCATTCTTGTAATATCTCTCACTCTTGAAGCAGGGGTGGGAGCATGTGGATCTTGAACTCCTCAGTTGGCCACGAACCTTGCTAATAAAGTGACCATATTCTGGTATTCAACATGAGTGGCCCCTTCTCCTTCTTAGGTGACTTGTAAAGCTAGAGGGGCCAGTTTGCCCTCAAAAATAGGAATTTTTTGTGCCATTATTCTTGGCATAATCTATACGAGCAAAACATCATCCATTAGAGAAAGGAAACCTTAATTAAAATCTAAAGAACAATGTATCTTTATGAAGAAGTGACTCATTTCCTAAAATGTCTTATAGCCTCCTATTCATAGTTGTGGTGAACTTCACAACTATGAACAACTGCTACTTGATGCAACATGTTTAATTTCTGAGGAGCATTTCCAAACCTAGTGCTCTGATACCAAGCTTGTCATGACCAAAGCCTACGGCCTAGGTGTAACACTGCAAATAGGAAACTGATGGGACCCCAAAAAAGTGTTTGATAAAATGTCTGATTTTGGATTCTTGAGCTATTGATGATCTATAATATGACCTATTGCTTGAATTACTTTATTATTATGAAAGGAAGGTATATATATGTTAATTTCATGAAAAGTATCTATAGTGTTGTGAGTTGACCATACCTAGTTGAGGAGGGGTAAATTACCTCAACCATCTTGATGGGGGGTGGTATGCCTATTAACCAAATAAGGGGTTGATACCTCAATCATTTTGGATGGGTGGTGGTGGTGGTCATTCCCATTAATCAATTGGGGGGTTGATTCCTCAATCATTTCTGACGGGGTTGTTCAGGCCATCAATTAATTGAGGAGTTGAAAATACCTCAGTCAACATAAATGGTAGGGTGTGACAACCATCAACCAATTGAGGGGTTAATTCCTCAATCACTTTCAAAGGGTGGTCTACCTTTGATTCCAAGTACTAAGTTTGCTTGGTTTATGATGATGGTCTCTTCCTACACATGTATTATGTTAGATATAAGCATGTTTTACTTCAAGCATCATGAATGCATGCCATATTGCTATTATAATCATTCATTGCCTAATTATGCATTTTGATTATGTTTCCTACCTCTGGTTGCATTTGATCCTACATACTTAGTACATTTAAATGTACTAATGCATACTCTATGCCTAGAAGATGTTACTGTATAGGAACCAGAGCCCTACTAGATCATCCCCCTCCTCCACATAGCTAGTATGATTTCTCTATGAGCAAGTTAGTGAGTCCTCAACTACGAGGACATACTTCTCCTGATTTATGCTATGTATTGACTCTTCTTATGTAGGGAACATATGAATATGAGGATGATCCTAGAGATTGTATTGGCCCCTGCCCCTATCTATGTATTAGAAATGTTGTTGGAATCTTATGATAGGTTAATGCTATACTATTGGCTTGTTATGTTTCTATAGTATAAAAGATGTCCCTTAGCCCCATATTTCCCCTTTTTATCTCTTGTTGTTGTATAATTGCTTCCACAATCAAGGATTTGTAATGATATACTAAAAGGCTTATTTGGTGCAAAAGCGAGATGATCTTGACCCATTAACCATACACTGCACTATCAGAGTTATGGGGTTTGCAAGGGCATTATGTGATCTTAGTGGTAGCATAAATTTCATGCTTCTTGCGGTCTTCAAGAAGCTAGGATTGAGAGCCCCTACTCCGACGAGTATGTGGTTGTTGATGGCTGGTCGAATAGTGAAGAAGCCTGTGGGGATACTATGTGATATCCTTGTCAAATTAGAGAAATCTATATAACCTATAAACTTTGTGGTCCTTGATTGTAAAATCAACTTCAAAGTCCCAATCATGTTGGGAAGGCCCTTCCTAGCCACTGGTTGAGCACTAGTGGATATGGAAGTCGACCAACTCATGATTCAATTGAGTGACCAAAAAGTTGTTTTCAATATTTGTTAGTGATAAAGAAGCTAGATGACTTGAAGATGGATGTTTCAGCACTTGGTTAAATCTAAGTAACGAAGTTGTCCATGTGCCTTCGTAGACTCATCTATAGCCATTTTAAAAATATTCTTATTTTTCATTCTTTTACTTGTGGGGCTAATCGTGTTTTGCTAAATATGTGTGTTTCAGGTACTATAGCCTTAAGATCTAGGAAGGATGAGATACAGTTCATGCAGTGGTGACTACGAATGAACCCTCGAAAGAATAGGGCAACTCTGAGGCTAGTAGATCATTAGAGAAGCTCGGTGTTCAACCTGACCAAGATGCTGAGTGACCACAGACATAGGCTGCCACTACATAAGCTAGCAGCCTCAAAATTAGGTTATTATTGTCCTCTCTCCCTATTCTATAGAAGGAGGTAACAAGGATTGCAACTCTATGCATATAACTACCTCTTAAGAGGAGTCCGAGTCAGGATCCGATGACGAGTCGGAGACAGTCTTCAACAACACCTCAGGCATCATCCTCACCTCCAAATTCTCTATCTAGCCAGTGGTGCATTGAGGGTATGCAAGCCATCTAGTAAGAGGGTATACAGATAATGGTTGATTAGACAAGAAACTTAAATCAAATACTATTAATTAATCTCTTTTCTTATTCATTACTACCTTGATCATGTTAGTAACATTAGGCTGGTTCGAACATTGGCCACCATTAAAAAATATTCAAACTGAAGAGAATTAATTACTACATGCATGACCACTTTCCAAGAATTATGAATCTTGTTAGTTCTTCATGGTTCCCACAACCTTAGTTATGGATTTAACTACTCATTATTAGTGTAGATGAAATAAATTATGATTTTGAATAACATAATTGATCACTTAAACAATGGAATTAAGAATAATAAATTGAAGCTCTTCACCAGGAATCACAAGGCTCAATTAAGCACACAAAATAATGATTTGCAAGTGTCTCACAATGTTTCTCTCCAGTTTTGTACTGCTCTATCATGTTCTCTACCATTCCCTATGAAAAATAACCTAAACAACCTATTTATGGTATTTAAAATACTAAACTAAAACAAAATAGGAAAATTGGTTGGAAGGCTCTACGATCACTTCTATGGGCCATATAAAGTTTTACGGCCCGTAGTCGGGTGATTCATGGATTCCTTTTGGCAAATCTGGAGATGACTTCTATGAGACCCATCTACGGGCTGTATAAAGTTTTATGTCATGTAAAGGTTTTTGTCTAATAACGTTTTTGCAACTCCTCAATTTTTGATCCTCAAGGTACGACACAAGGTCTATGGCTCACGAAACATTTCTCGCTTATCTACATGTTCGTAGACTCAACTTCAGAAAATCACCCTTTATTGGATTTTGGTATGAAACCTTCTTATGGCATATGGAATTATCCACGGCTTGTAAAGAGTCTCGTATATAAGCAATTTCTGCAACTTTTGCACACTTTGCCCAAAATTATGAGAACCTTATAATCCTGTACAACAGATATAAAAATACATCAAATCTACTAACATCACTTTGACAACACACAAAATTCTATGTTTTAACCATCAAAAGGATATATTTTGATAGCACATCAACAACCTTAACTTAAAATTATTGCTTGTCCTCAAGCGACATACTCAATATATATAAGTAGTATAGTAACACACAAATTTCAATATAATGACATACATCTTATAAAACTAAAACACAGATATCCACACCATTGTAAAAACACATTAGATAGCATATCAAGCAAACCAATACAAATGAACATATATGATAGTGCACTATGACAAGCAAGGCAATTCAACAAGCAACATACACTGAGTTAGTTTAATATCAACAATGTGATACAAGTGCCCTTACAAAAAGAAGTCCAGTATCCCTCTCATAATGACATTTTTATATTATATACTTGGTACTATGCTAAATAACTCACTCTCACAATAGACATTTAAATACTACGCTAACCATATGCTTGCTTCTATACTCATGACTGTGACCTTTGATTACTTGGACTAGGATCAGGGACTTTGGTATGATATTTTGGGAACATAGTGACTAAATGCCCTCCTTGATACTACATTTTCCTATGCTTTTACCCTACCAATACTATCATTTCTCATCTCATTATCCCTTTCTCCCATTTTAGCTTTTCTAGGTGCCTTATTCTTATTTTTAGCTTTTTACCTTTTGTTTTCTCATAATTTTTTCCTTTTAGCTTATTGATTAGGCATCAACTCATTTTTTTGCATGCAAAACAAAATTTTATAACTTTTTCAATGTATCACTAGCTTCCCCCTTATTTTGTGGTTATCTTTATACCAGTCACCCTCAACTTAGGCCTTTGGCCTTAGTTGAGGTGCCCAATATCTAACCAAGGAACCAGGGCCACTATTAATAGCCACCCTCAACGTAAGCATTTTGCTTAAGTCAAGGTACACAATGTTCAAGAAAGGAACCAGGCCCAATTTCAGGAATTTACATCTAATAAGTTAAGGTGACTTAGGTTTTTAATAAAAAAGTGATATGTAAGACTCAAACATTGGGATCAAGAGATACTTTATACATTTTGTTGGTTATTTAGGCTAAGTGGATTGATATGAACAGTGGCCTAAGATCCTTTCCTAACCAACTAGACTATTTTCTAAGTATGATTAATAGGGCAAATTCTGAATTAAACATAGTATATAAATTTAGCAAAAGAAAGCTCACACACATATGGCACTAGTTACACTTCAATAAGGACTCTCAGATCATGTTTTTCATCATAATTTATCCTTACTTATCAGAACAAGCACTACTAAACAATAAAACATACATGGTTGCCATCAAGACTAACTAACTCAATTTTGGTGGATGTCATTTTTCATACAAAAACACAAAAACAAACATATGCCATAAATATCAATATTACATGCTACTAATACTAGGTACACATCCTAAATATGCCAGTTTAACTAAAATAAATATCATTAGGGAAAAAGAATAAAGGCAAGAAAACCCCTAGAATACAAAATTTGGGAACACTATGTCTGAATATTCAATGCGGGGCCTCTTCCCTAGGGAAATCTATGATAGGTCCTTAGGAACAAATAGATCAACCACCGTCACTAAGGGCTTAGTCGGTGGGAACACAACTGGTGTAGCCAATACTATTGTCATGTAGGCCTAGTGCTTCTGGATCTCCTGCTGAAGGGCCATCATATCTACTAGCCATGCTATGCTAAGGCTTTGCTGGACCCACCTCTAAAAAACATCTATGTGGGAATCCATGAGTGTGAGTCTGTCATGGATAGTGGCTACCGTGAATGCCTACATGCGGGCTTTAAACTCTTAAATGGTCTAGTAGACCCATGGCTTGATCTGGTGTAATAAGTGAGTTAGCTATGACTCATTGTCAGCCAGTCTCTACGCCATGTCCTGAATGGACATTGCAGTCACATAAACCATGCTACCAGGTGTTATTGGTGTGGAAAATGTCCTATAGGGTAGGAGTAGCAGTAGTGAGACCCCTTCTCACATCAACCTTAGCCTATGGGGCCTCGTGTTAGCAGCAAAAGTAGTAGTGGTGGTGGATGGAGGGTTAAATGGTAGTGCCGCAACAAACATCTCAATCATCTGTACTGGCTTGCATGATGCTCACTAATGGGAAACTAGATTGTCCTTAGGCTTGATTAGGATGACATTCTATGTATGCTACACCTTTATTAATGAGTCCAGATGGTGTAGAATCTCCAACCCTGACTCTATACAAAGTGTATAGATCAGGCATAGGAAGGGGATATAGGTAAACCCCTTTATGGTTGCCTTCTATATCTGCTCTATAATGAGGCTGACCTAATCCATCTCATATCCAACCAAGATGCTGACAACTATAATACCACAGTCTGACATTAGTGTATTATAAGCAAGTATGGACTAGATCTGTGATCTCACCATAGCCCACTAAAATTTTGCAATGAAGCTAACTTAAGCCTTCATGATAGGCTCTACTACTATAGCTATCCACTTAGGGTCCGAGCCCTACTCTACATTTTGGCCGGCTACCTATCTCATCAAACTGGCCCTGCAGGTAGATCGCTCATAAGAGTCTTATCCATGTTCTGCCCAAATCTACACTTATACTCTGCTATCAATATTAGGGATGGGAACTTAGGCCCGAATAGCATGCAGCAGATGGTAGTCTCAGAGATGTCCAGCTGCCAACTCCTTACTCTAATATGTGCCAGTCTAGGCTGAGTGAGGGGCTTCTTCTCCTTAGGAAGAGTGCTAAGAGCTATGGTGGCATAGGATCCATAAACTCCTAAACCATCATTGGAGAGTACTCCCATATCTGGTAATAGTGTCCTATAAGCCTAGGATACTATCCAATCTCGAAGTAATGATCTGTGGCTCCTTAAAAATAGAACCAACTAGTCAGCACCACTAGTTTCTTTGTACACCCTCTAAGTAGGTAGCCTAATCCCATCAATGCACCACCAACTAGATAAAGTATCCTGAGGTGATAGTGATTCCAGTAGTACAGCAGAGGAATCTATGTTCAACTCCTTACTAGACTCATACTTGAACTCCTCTCCAGAAGGATTCATCTGGATAGAGTTGCTATCTTTGTCGCCTCCCTCTTCTAACTGGGGATACCAGTCAATGGTAGCCTACGTCTAGGCCTCCCCACGTCTAGTTGTAGCCTATGTCTATGCTTGTTCAACGTCTAGGTCAGGCTTGACATTGAGCTTCTCAAGTGGACCACTGACCTCGGGGGTGTCCTGATCAACCGAGGGCTCATTTCTCAGTCTCCTCTACAGGGCCTTCATTTCCTTTATTCTTGCTTTAGGAGACATAGTACCTCAAACATATATAGAAAACATGGTTAACCATACAAGTCAAGGAATGAAGAGTAAAAACATTTCATAAATGGTTAAAAATGGGTCTACAAAGGCACTTCCACGAGCCATAGTAAAAACTACAAGCCGTAGTAGGCCCTCATAGAAATAGAGTGCTTAAATTTTGGATATAGGACTTGTATCTTTGAGACCATATAGGACTCATAGAAGATTCTACAAGTGGTGGATATAATCCAGTGTTGAAAATTTATAAGCAAGAATCTACGAGACCTATCTATGAGTTGTAGAATAATCTATAGCTCATTGAAGGTCTCGTCTTATAGAGTTTTAGAAACTTCAAGCTTCTAAAAGTTCATACGAGTGGCAACTACGACTCGTGGAATGTTTCGTGGACCGTAGAAGACCCTCTTAAAGTGAAAAATCCAAAAAATTTATTTTCTAAGTTTATCAAAATAGATCCCAAATGACATTTCTAACAATTAAATTAGCAGTGAAGAAACTCAATATGAGCCCCTACATAATTTCAATAAATACCCAACACTTCATATGCAATGTTCACGTACAACTCCATCAAATCTCATTTTACATGTTTCCCAAATAAATTGACCATGTTTGAATGTGTAAACATCAATGTACCCTCATGTCATCGTAAATCTATTTTCAAGGAATATGGACTATTGACTTCAAATGAGATGTGATGACAAGGTTTTCATATAACATCATTGAAACACATAAACATAGCCATACATATAATTTTTTTTTCGTTTAACACTACTCAAGAATCGACACATATGATTCATAATGAACTTTTAAGAACATATAATGGCTAACACAGATTCATATACATACTAATCAATTATCATGCATATCAATTAATTCCAGCCTAATCATAACAATTTTTGTACTTAAAAGTATTTCAATTCTAAGAACTTATCAAATTGAGTGAAAAAGATGGTAAAAATAGAAGGAGGATCCGAGAAGAAGGAACCTAGGGTTATTGGAGGTGGACAAAAATAGTTGCTAAAACATAGGGTCGTGGCTAATAGTCTATAAGGACTCGAACTTTGTACAACTTCAATAGAGCTTAAAAAGTTTGGTACTGGAAAGTTCTGGATCAAAGTTTCGCTTCATGTAAGCCTTCACAGTTTGTGGTGCTATACCAACTGTGTGAAGCTCCTTGATGTTGCCCTTGTCCTTTTGTGGAGTATCAAGGCCCTTGTCTAGAGTTTGGGACCAAGGCATACCAAAATTTGGACACCATACGGTCAGTGTGAGGTTATAAAGACCATGTGGTGGACCTTATAGTAGCCTTGGGCTTGAGAATCCATAGTTTTTATCCTAAGGCAAGTGGTACAACCTCTCTCACGGACTGTATGGTGCTTTATGGTCAATGAGACCCTTCCGTATAGGTGCCAAAGTGATAATTTTCTAAGTATTGGATCATCATCTTAGAACTTCATCATGTAGAATTTTCTAGGTAAAGTGGTACAGAGGAGTGCATGGACCATATAGCTTGGTATGGTCTGTACCACCTTCTATGTAGGGTGCCTACGTTGAATTTTCTATGTATGAAATCTTCAAGCTCAAGCTAAGTTCACTTTCAAGCCCTCAAATCAAGCTTATTTATGTGGTTTTGGATTAACATGGACCTCTTTCATCAAGTCAAGTTTAAAGGAATTTCATTGGCTAAGCGTTTGACAACAACCGATAGAAGGGTCAACATTAAATGGTCATATCTATTAGCACAAAATGAACTGGGTGGGTCACGACCTACCAAATTGAAACTCTTTGAATTATTTTTCTAACGCATATAGTTTCTTCTTATTGAGTTCGGATAAAGAGGTTATGCCTATTTTTATAAAGCCCATGTGTGCAATATTTTCTAAGATTTGGCTAAGTGTGGTCTCATGGGAGGGTTGTAGGGACCATAAAGCCTTCTCCTGAGACACTTGGCAAGAACTTTTATTCCACTTCATTAATGGTTATTTTGTTTTAATTATCACTACTCCGAAGAGACTTTTATGACTTCCTATGCTATGCTAAGATCTCCAAATGACCTAAACTCTGTTTCTCTCATTCAATTCATTCATACACTTAGAAATATATTGAACTCTCCTAAAAAGCTCTCTCAAGAACTCTTTTTTTATCAAATTTCTTTTTGAATCTCCTCCATTAGCAAAAGTATGCGAGAATTGATTCTCGGTCCCTTTCAACTAAGAAGACCCAAACTCTCTTCAATTGATTTTTATGGAATTTTTCTTACTTTAAATATGGGTTTTGAGGAATATTATTTATTAAATTCAACTCAAGTATGGGCTATGCTTGTATGCTGATTTTAAGTTGATTTAAGCCTTAATATGTTGAGTTGCTTGATTATTATAAATATTTGATTATGCATTGTCCCTTAAAATTTGATCTAAGCATGGTTAATTGGTATTATGATATGAATATGGATTTGACTTATAGTTTTACCTCAATTTCATATTATATTGATAATTTTAGATTGAATCTATAATACCTATTCTATTCACATATCATTCATGATATATGCATTCATGAGCATTGGATTTTATGAAAATTATGAAGTGGGTTAAGCCCAAATATGTTTATGTTTATGTTTATGATATTGATAAGATTATGGTTATGACAAGAATGTAATCACATAAGTGTTTATAATATGTCTCTTTGGGCATTTTGGGTGCTTGCACCATTCCATATATGTGCATGAGCTATTCCTATGCATGAGAAGTATGGTTATGACTATGATTTGGCTTTGAACTTAAGTATGAATGTTTATGTAATATCATTGGCTTTTAAGCCCAAGTATGTATTGAAATAACTAATATATTTTATTAAGAATGTATATGTATAAATATTCTCGTGGGATATTTTGACTTAGCACCGATGGATTTAGGGCATTAGGGCTATCCCTAAGGGTCTTCTCCCATTCCTTGAACTATGTTCCAGCATAGGTATATGATATTTATTACCAAAATGACTAGGTCATAAGGAATGGTTACACATTGGTATGATATGATATGATTTTGAAAATCCTTTAGAAATGATGTGATCGTAAGGAAGGTATCCATGCACCAAAATGATGGGGTCGTAAAGTATGATGTAGATTACCCTTGGCAAGTAATCTTCTCTTACCGATGGGAGGACTTCATCAGACTAATTCAGGTTATAGCTCACATGAGTTTTATTTGTCGATTATAGTCCATCCGCACTATTTATGAGAATCATTGCATTTCATGCATCATTGACTTCATGACATATTGTTATATTACTTTTCCTTGCTATATATCTATTTTTATAGTATATGCCTTTGTCATCTTACATTAAATCCAAGTTTTGTAAGTCATATGCATCGCATACTTCCATACTTAGTACATTCGAATGACTAACACATACTTTTGCCTACATGATCTAATTATGTAGGGATTCGAGACTACTTTCATCTACTGTTTGACGGCTAGATTGGATTTGACAAAGTATTTTGGTGAGTTCTATCATCCGAGGACAAGCTGCCATCTATCTACCTTATGTTGCTTTTATTTTTCTATTTACTTTGAGGGTGAGCCAGGGACATGTCTTAGCACCCATCCTATCTTATGTCTGGAGGTAGTGTTGCACATCTTGTAGACTCATTTTGGATCTATATGGTATGTGTTGTATTTGGAGCATATGATTATGGTTATCTATTGGATATGGCTATTATGGATTGACTATGAGAATTATGATAAGTATGTATGTTGTGATGTAGATATGTGGAAGATCCTAAGTCCCATGTTGCTCCCATAGAATGAGTCATACTTACCGGCCTCTTAGTTCTTATGAATTATATGCTATGTGAATCCATGTTAATCCTATTACCTACGACATTCCCATAGCACTAGTCCAATTTTCCTATCCCTTAGAACTATGTGTTTACTATGCATTTATGCTTTCGAACCGCTGATGTGAATATGGATACTAAGAGGCTTGTTTGGGGACTCTCGATTTCCCATTCACCATGTTTACTCCTAGACCCTAGGTGCGGTTTGTGTCATCATTGGTGGTCAAAAATTGGTTGGGTCTAAGAGGTTCGGTATTTTGATGTATATTTTATGAAGAATGCGGGTCACAATTTTTTGACCCCCGTATTCATAGGTTGACTAGGTTGGCAAAAACTTAATGGGTCCAGGCTCCATGAAACCTTGATTATGGGTCATAGAAGATTTTATGGCCCCTGTAGATCTTTGTTTTAACCTTAGTTTTGGGGCCTGCATTTTACAGGCTAGTCTACGAGCTGTAGAATTATATGCGACTTATAGAGCTGGTTGTAGAACCCTCTAATACTTAGTCAAAAACAAAGAATAAACTTACCTAGGGTCCATGAGCCCCATTCACAGTCCAAAGTTGTATCTTTGGGCCATAAAGTTGGCTCATGGACTAGAGTGAACCAAGTTTTGATCACTTGAAGTATTCTACGAGTCAGTGTACGGGTCATGGTTTTACATATGGCATATAGAACCAGTGGTAAAAACACTTCTTGATGCCTTTTTAGCCAAAAATGGCTGACTTGGACATGTACTTGTACATTCTTCACAAAGCACATTATTACCCTATATGCAACCAATCTAATATGCAAAAATTACAACGTTAAGTACAAAAACCTAAACTACCTACAAGTCCAAAAGCTAAAAACTAAAAGAAACTACAACTATTACATCAAATATCTTGGGTTGCCTCTCAAGTAGCGCTTGATTTATTATCGCGGCACGACTTGGACAACTTGGTTATACAGACATCACCAAGTGCCCAAACATCAATCTTTAACGTTTGACCACTTTATCAACTGATAGATATTAATTATATCTTCTTTGTCATTCAATCTAAACTTGAGTTGGCCAGCTTTCATATCCACTAGTGCTCGACCAATGGCTAGGATGGGCTTTCCCAAGATGATTAGGACTTCGAAGTCAACTCGCAATAAAGTATCAAAAAGTTTATGGGAAATATGAATTACTCCACATTGAGAAGTACATCATAAAGTATCCCCACAAGATTCTTCACCATGCAGTCAACCATCAACAATCATATGGTCATTGGTGTAGGTGATATTCTTTCAAAATACAACACTTTTGATGCTTAAAATATGAAATTTTTTGTGTTCTCAATGCGAAGTTAATTGGTTTTATGAGTTTTGTGTTAGATTTCAAGGATTTCAGTTTTAGCCTTGATTTTTGGGAAGAAATATAGAAATTGCTGAATTTTGATGCAGTACAAGATCCTTTATGGGCCATAGATCATTCTATCAGTTGTGAAGTAGTTTTGTGGACAATTCCAGTGAGGGGCTAATTTTTCAAAGTTGGTATTACGAACATGTAGATGGGCCATGGAATAATTTATGAGTCGTAGACCATGGTTCATGCCCTAAGGATCAAAGGTTGGAACTTTCTGAAGATTTATTTGATGAAACCCCTTTTCAAGTCTTAAAACACTTTATGAGCCATAGAAGGGTGCCATAGACTTGAAGTCCAAATTTCTAACAACACTGTATGAGACCCCGATTATGGGCCAAGGACTACAATACGGCCCGTAAACCCCTTTCATATGGCATGCCAACTAATTATACTATTATGTTTAGGACTTGTATTTTACTTATTATAAATAGGACTTTTAAGTTATTTTTCAAATTTTTTCACATAACACCCAGAGAACTAAGTAAGTAGAGTGAGAAATAGTAAGGTTACCTTGGAGTGATTTAAGAACACTTATATACTAATTTCATCTTTAAACTTGTGGTTCTCTTGGAAGTTGGATTTGCTTGTTCTTAATTCAATTGTGTAAGTGTTCAATTATGTTTTTCCAATTCATAATTTTTTCATCTCACAAAGCATGTGTAGCTAAATCAACAACTAGGGTTGTGGGAACCATGAATAACTAACAAGGCAAAATGGGATAATTCATAATTCTTGGAAAGTGTGCATGCATGTATTAGTTAACTCTCTTTGTTTTGAATGTTTTTTGATGGTGGACAACATTAGAACCCACCTAGTTTTACTAACTGCACCAATGTAGTAATGACTAGGAAAAGAGATTAATTAATAGGATTTGATTGATATGTTCTCATCTAATCAACCAAATTGGGCCAAGGAGAGGTTTTACTGAGACTAATAAGTGAGGGTTAGTAATACACACTATGGAGATAGGCCAAGTCACGTAGTGAAATTCATTTCTCACCTTAGACCAAAGGGCTTGGTAAACTTAACTTACCATCCTGCATGTTATACACTAGAAAAGAATTAGGTTATCTGGTGATACTGAGTTAGGGAATCATGGGAAACACAATACCCTAGTTTCTCTCCATATATTTATTTCTCTCTTGTGTTAGTTAACTTAGTTTTCTTCTCCATTGATTATTACAACCCCCCTCTTTTGTGAAGTAAGTCGGTTAACTACTCGAATTGCAATCATTCAATTCTCTTGAGTCTA
Source organism: Solanum sejunctum (assembly GCA_025642045.1). Classification (NCBI taxonomy): domain Eukaryota; kingdom Viridiplantae; phylum Streptophyta; class Magnoliopsida; order Solanales; family Solanaceae; genus Solanum; species Solanum sejunctum. The sequence goes on from JAOTQJ010148867.1 coordinate 72,798, forward strand.
TGTATTCCCTGTGGGTTTGACCCTAACCTTTATTATCTTTTATTTCTTGACATCAACTGCTTTATCCTCTAAAATAAGGTATAACTTGGGTGACATCAAGGTTTTGGCACCGTTGCTGGGGAATACGTCTAGACTTAGTAAATTTATAGTGATTTGGATGTTAATCCTTATTTACCACATTTTATGTTTTGTTTTTGTTTTTCTTTCTTTGTAGGGTGTAAGTGTAGTGTTGCCCAATACACAAAGTCGAGGCAGATCCTTGACTCTATTTTACCCAGAGATCCACAAAATATTCAGAAGAATGGCACAAGATAATACTAACAATATGGCCAATGCAGTTGTGAACAGAAATGAGAATAAGAATGTTGATCATGAGAAACCACCTCCTCTAGAGTACATTGCTCCATAACCTCAGGAATTTAATGCCAATACTTATCAATGGAACCAATATAGGCTAAATCCTATGTCTATGGAGGTGATTGGAGTTATTGTCTTGCAACCACTACTGATAGACACAAAGTTCATTATCTCGAGTAGGTTTCTTTAAATACTGCAGAACCATGGGCTATTTGTGGGATTACCATCGGAGGATCCTCATAGCCATTTACACAATGTTGGACTTATTTGCAAGAGTGTAATGGGAATAGAAAATCTATCTATGGATGTTGTTGAACTTCATGTCTTTCTATTATTTCTTACAGGTGTCATGATCCAAGCCTAGGTCCTAGTCATGACACAATAAATGGGGAACCTGAAGGCACCCCAAACAAGTCTCTTAACATATCATAACACATCATTGGTCACAGAAGCAATTAAATGATATAAAAGATTAGAAATGAGGGTAAAGGGACTAAGGGATAGCTTGCATATCATAAACATCAAGAAACAAGAGAGTTAAGGCTCATAGTATAGATACATAACATGTCCAACAACACCTCTACTACATAGATAAGAGCGGGGGCCAAGAGAAGTTACTAGGCTCACCCTCATAGTCAAAGTATACAATGAAGAAGAGTGCATCACCACATAGCATAAGAAACATAGACTAATTTCCCCAAATTGGAGGACTCACCAACAAGATTGAGTGATATCGTATTAGCCACATGGAGGATGATGATCAAGTAGGGCTCTGATTCCTACATGGTAATATCATGTAGACATAGAGTATGCATTAGTACATTTGAATGTACTAAGTATGTAGGATGCAATGCAACAAGAGATAGGCATCATAATCAAAATTCTTATAGATAAGAAATAGATAGCATAATAATAATATGGCATGTATGATCAAGACTTAAGTAAATCACGCTTACATAGGACATATCATATGTGTACGAAGAGACCAAGCTAGATTACCATGGTAGAAACCCCTTTGGTTGGTTGGTGGATAGTATCATCCTACCACTCCTGGTGTCTGGGGTACTAACCCCCTGATATGGTTACCAAGGTACAAACCCCTTTGGTTGGTTGGTGGATAGTCACACCCTACTACCCCTAGTGATTGAGATACTAACCCCTCGACATGGTTACCCAGGCTCTTGTCCCCTCGGATCAGGCATGGTCAAGTTCAAACACTTTATCAATGAAATATCATAAACATAAGCTCCTTTAATCATCATAAACTCATAAGACATGCATTGGCCCTTTAATTCCTCAAGAAACCACAACCAGACATTTTATCAAACACTTGGTGGGTGTGTACTGCTAGTGTAAAACTATGCAAATTAGGGATGAAATCATGCAAGAAAATACATTATAAAACCATAAATCAATGCTTGGTAACATTATCAAGAAATATAAATCAAACTCTTCATCAAATCTCACAATAGATCTAAGAGTCATAGCTCAAAACATGGTAAGACAGTCATAATTTCATAAAGCTTTAACATAGTTCATATTCAAGTTCATACTAGAAAAACCATATGTAAAATCAACTTAGAAACATGTATTTTAGGTAAAAAGGAAGCTTGGGTACCATGGGTGAAAGGACCCAATAGATGAAATCCATATACATTGATTTTGGAGAAGCCTTGGAGAAGATTGAAAATGGAGACTTGAAGCTTGAGTGAATTCTTTAAGATCTGGAAGAGGTTTTGAGACTTGAATTTATGAGTGAAATATTTGGCTAAGTGTTTGAGTGAGTATTCGGGAATGTTTTGAATGATATGATGGTGGGATATAGCTAAGTATAGGTATTTACACGTATGGGAACACTAAGGCCCAAGAATTAAAAGCCTTGGACCGAACTAAAAAACTAGACACAATTACATAGTAGTGCACCCTTGGCGTGTCGTGCTAGAAGCGTGAAAAGCTCTCTAGAATTTGCATTTTGGGATTTTTAAATTTTGATATGTTTGCTCTAAAGTAGAGGTGAGAACCATTCCCCACTCAATTTGACCTCCTGATCAAGAATATGAAGTCAGATTTTTTAAATAACATATGAATTTTTAGGTATGTGAAAATTACGATTCCAGACACTTTTGAGGCATATTTTGGGTACTTTTTGGGTTCGTTTCAATATCTCTCCCTTGGGAACATTCATTTTCAAATGTCAAAGAAACGTATATGAGATATTTAAACAAGATAATTTCAGCACACATAATGATGCAACAATGCACTTTCAACATTATTTCAAAAGTTTCAACATAAGTGTAAAAATCATCATGATCTTACCAACTTAGACATGAATGAATGTGAATGACATAGGGGCTGAAATTTATCACACAAGGGAGTTATAATTATTACCGTGGTTGGTGTAGAATGAAAGAGATAAGGATATCGCTTTTGCATGTCCGCTTCGGCCTCCCATGAAGCACTTTTTACTTGTTGGTTCCTCTAATGGACCTTAATAGAAGCCACCTCCTTGTTCCTCAATTTTTTCACTTGCCTATCCACGATATCTATTGGAACCTCTTCATAAGTCAATTTTTTCCTCAACAACACCCACAACATCTAATGGGACAATAACATTCGGATCGACCATATATTTCCTCAACATGAACACATGGAACACCAGATGAACCAATTCCATCTTACTAGGCAATTCCAATCCATAAGCTCCCTTGCAAACCATTCTCATCACCATATAAGGACCAATATATCTTGGACTCAACTTACCTTTTTTACCAAAAAAATGACACCCTTCATGGGTGACACCTTTAGATAGACCCAATCACCAACTTGGAATTCAAAGTCTCTTCTTCTTAGATTGGCATAGGATATTTGATGACTTTGGAATGTTTTCAACCTTTTCCTATTGTCCTAACCTTATCAACATCCTCCATAACTAGATTTGGTCCCAATAAAGCCACCTTTCCAACCTTAAACCACCCAAGTGATGATCTACAACGCCTACCATAGGGGGCCTCAAAAGGAGCCATACTAATGTTAGAATGGTAGTATTATTATAAGCAAACTGAATAAATAGAATATGATCATCCCAACTACCCCTGAACTCCAATACATATTCCCTAAGAAGATCCTCAATATTTGAATAGTTCTTTCAGCTTGGCCATCCATTTGAGGGTAGAAGGTCGTACTAAGTTTAACCTTTGTACCAAGACCCATTTGGAAATACCTCCAAAAATACGAAGTAAATTGAGCACCATGGTCTGATATTATAAATAATGGAACCTTATGGAACCTCGCCAACTCATGTGAAACGACCCCAAAAAGTGCTCGAAAATGTGCCTCGAAAGTGCCTGAAATCATAATTTCCATATATCTAAAAATTCATGCATGATATCAAAAATCTGACTTCATATTCTTGTTCATCAGGTCAATATTAGGGGGAGAAGGGTCTAACCCCACTTTTTAAGTAATCGAATCGAATTATGAATTTTTCATATGGGCTAAAAATGGTGAGCAAAGTGCTTCGCGATACATATATTTGGGAATGTTTTATTTAACTCGGTCCAAGACTTTTAAGTCTTTGGACTAAGTGTTCCCAAAATTGTATTTACCTATACTTAGCCATATTTCACCCTCATATCATGTTAAACATTCCCCAATACTCACTCTAACACTTTGTTATATTTTTTAGTCCTAAATTCATGTCTCAAAACCTCTTCTGGATCTAAGGATTTCCTCCAAGATTCAAGCCTCCATTTTCAATCTTCATCAAGAGTTTATCCAAGGCTAATGTATGTGGGTTTCTTTCAGGGGTCCCTTTCACCCATGATGCCCAAGCTTCCTTTTCTTTCCAATTGCATGATCTGAAGGTGATTTATTCATGAGTCTTGATTATTATGAAAATCACAACACACAATGTTTGAATATATGAAATTATGAATATTTTACCATGTTTTGAGCTATGAATCTAAGATCTATTAAAAAGAATGGTGAAGGGTTTTGATGTTTATTGCTTGAGAGTTTACAAAGTATCTTTTGAAGCTTTTATATTGAATTTACTAGCATGATTTCACGCTTGAAATGCATGGTTTTACACTAGCTCTACACACCCTCTAAGTGTTTGATAAAATATCCGGATGTTGTTCATTGAGGAATTAAAAGTCCAAAGCATGAGATGTGATATGAATGACTATATAATAATAAAAAGGTCTTATGCATATGATATATTCTATATAAAGTGTTGCATTAGACCATGCACAACCCGAGGGGACTAAGAGCTCGAGTAGCCTAGTTAAGGGGTTAGTGCCTCAAACACCAGGGTGGTAGGTGAGATTGCCACTAAGCTAGTTAAGGGGTTTGTACCTCACACACTAGGGTAATGGGTGCGATCATCATCAACCTAGTTGAGGGGTTTGTACCTCACACGCCAGTGTCATGGATGAGATCATCATCAACCTACCAAGGGGTTTGTACTTTAAAAATATAGCTTGGTCTCTTCTACACATATGATATCCTATATAAGCATGAGTTATTTAAGAATGTTTTACTTGAGCATTGATCATACATGCCAAATTATTATATTATGCCTATTGCCTATTGTTATGCATTTTGATTATAATGCCTATCCCTTGTTGCGTTGCATCATACATACTCAGTATATTTAAACATACTAACACATACTCTTGCCTACATGATATCACCATGTAGGAATCAGAGCCCAAGTTGGTCACCCTCCTCCTTCACATGGCTAGTTCAATACTAAAAAAGATACTTGGTGAGTCCTCTATTCTGGGGAAATTTTCTATGTTTCTCTTATTATGTATTGGTAGACTTTTTTTTACTCTCTATTTGACTATGAGGGTGAGCTCGGTTGCTTTATCCTAGCCCCCGCTCGTATCTATGTAGTAGAGGTGTTTGTTGGACATGCTATATATCTAAGATATGAGCTTTGACTGCTTGTTTCTTGATTATGACATTATGCAAGCTTTCCCCTTAGTCCCGTTGCCCCTATTATTAGCCAAAGATCGACTATTTTTTTGGCCTTGGAGTATGATGGAATAAAGCAAAATGGCTCTTTAAACTATCTGCGCTTTTTTCATTCATGAAGTA